>PVJO010001691.1:0-164306 GCA_004026905.1 Hystrix cristata | reverse complement strand
TTTTAATTTTAGGGGGAGCCAGAAGTCACATGGTTCCAGATCCAGTGAATATAGTGGATGAGACAGCCTGGAGTGTTTTTACGAGCCTGCCTTTCCGTTGGATGGCACCCAGCTTGTGTCAGATTTTTAATCACACCTTGTAATGACTCTCACAAAAGAGAAATTCTTCAGAAAATATCAAGAACAGTGGCAGAAATGTGTTTGAAGTGCAGGGGACTGTTTTGAGCAGAATCAATGATGTCTTTTATTGTAATAAATTTTTAAAATTTAAACACACTATATTTTTTTGATAAGCCCTTGTATGCTAAAGAACAAAGGCTTCAAGGATTATTTCCATTTACCTCTATAAGAACCTGTGGGGTAAATACTACTGTTGATTTTAGTTCACATTTAGAGGAGGAAGACTGGCATTTAGAAAGGTTACATAGCCTGAGCTGGGCCACCTAGCTGGATTTTCCTATCAGACGCTGGCCAGGCTACTTTCTGCTATGGAAGGGAGCCTCCCTGAAGGGGAAAAGCCACCATATGCCCTCACTCTTCCTCACCCCCATTTGCCTCTTTGTGTCTTGGGCTCAAGGACTACTTGTTAATTACACCTCTCTTTGCGGAGTAACCAAGGATTTACCAAGTACTGAGTATAATGCCTGTAAAAGACACTTGTTTTTTCTCTTCCGGGAATCTCCACCTCTTTCTCCTGGTAAGAACAACCTGATTTCCAAGAGAGAGCCACATCCCTTCCTAGGGGGGCGGTATGTGACCTAGGCCAAAGTGTCAAGGGTGGCACAGGACAGGCCCACGGGAGCATGGCCAGGGACTGCCCGGACATTTTAAGAATAAGAAAGTCTCTTTCTGCTGGTTTTAGATAGCAGATTGTAGCTGGAAACAACTTTGGGAGCCTGGGGGCCATATCATGAACATTACCCAGAATAAAAACTTATGAAGGAGAAGCAGAGGCAGAGTGAAGAGATCACCTAAGGTTCCTTGTCACCAGCCTCCCCTGCCAAGTTGTCTCCTACTGTGGTCTGGGGTGGTGGCTGATACTCTAGCCATGATCTGGACAGTCCTTGATTTGAGGACTAGCAGGGAACTGGGGGCGGGACATAACAGACCAAGGTAAGAGAAGGAAAATAGGATTAATGGCCAGAGGGGTGGAAACTCTGAAGGGTGCTTTGCTTTCTACAAATGATAAAAAGGTCAATTTACCATAAAATGTTTCTCTAAAATGTTCTCAGTTGCCTGGAGGAAGCTGAAGACGTAGTGGGCTCCACCAAGTTATCACCACATGCCTCCCCTTTTTCTACCTTAACTGAATACCTATTGTGGAGGTGGATGAAAGATAAATTAGGTAAATTTCCCACTGGGGAAAAGTAAGTTCAGGGAACAAGCACATCACAAGGCCATGTATAAGTGCTTAGGACAAAACTGTATGACAAGTGAGTTTGATTTTGAAAGATCATAAAATCAACAAAAACTAACATGTACCTTTTGTAATAAAAACAGGCTGGGTATTAATTGCAGCACTATTCATAATTGCCAAATTATGAAATCAACCTACCTGTTCTTCAGTGGGTGACTGGATAAAGAAAACACAGTATATATACACAATGGAACACAATCCCGCCTTTAAAAAGACTTCATCCTTCTTTATGCCAGAGTAGTACTTCACTGTGTAAAATACCACATTTTCTTTATCCATTCATTTTTTGATGGACATGTAGGCCACTTCCAAGACTTAGCTATTATGGGTTGTACTGCAAAAACATGGGTGTGTGTGGATCACTGGAATTGTTTTAATTTGCATCTCTCTAAAGGTCAACGATGTTTCTCTTGTATTTATCAGCCATTTGTATTTCTTCTTCCTCCTGAGGAATGTAATCATTATGTATTGCAAACATGTACTAATAAAAATTAAAAACTAAGACAAAAATCTTTCAAAAAGAAGTGAGTTCTATCATTTACATCAACATGGGTGAATTCAAAGAACACTGTGCTGACTAAAATAAGCCAGACACGGGAGGACAAACACCGCGTGTCCTCGCTCAAATGTGTAATAAATTTAAAACAATTGAACTCACAGTAGCAGAGAGTAGAACACGGTCCCAGAGCCCGAAAGGTGGGAAGAATTGGGTCATACTGGCCAACGGGTACAAATCTGCAGTTAGACAGGAGGAATAAAAGGTAAGTATTTATAGCGATGACTGTGATTATTACCACTGATTCAATCATCCCACATTGTATACAGGTATTACAACACGTTGTAATCCACAAACTTGTGTAATTATAACTTGTCGATATATAATAAATATAAGTTTTAAAACATCGAATTTGCTTTCTAACAAGCTCTCAGGTGCTACTGCGGCTGGTAGGGGACCATGTTCTGGAAATGACAAGTCCAGGGCAAGAGTCAGCAGCTGCACGGCGCAGGTGGAGGGCAGCCCTCACACACAGACGGCTGTACTTCCAGCCCCCACGGTGCCATTCTCGGTGGGTCACCAGGGTCAGGCCGGCCAGCGAGGTACTGGCCTGGGAAGGGTACCGGGGCTGGGGGAGGGAAATTTGGTATCTGTTTGAAATGAAATTAGGTTGAGTTTGCTTCTCTGTGAACAAGGGCGGGGGGCGAGGGGGGAGAAGCTAATGATCTGGAGAGGGGGGAGAGAGATTTAAAAAAGCTGTGAATCGATCCTTTGGTAACTCTACCAAGTCTCCTTCGTAACCGAAATTCTTTGAATTTCTCTGGCAGTCTGGAAGGAAGAACTTAAGAGTCGCTGACAGAACCCGTTAATCTTGCAAAACCTCTAAAGACTTCTGAGTATCACTTGATTTGTCTTTCAAAAACAATAAACCACACAGACACTTGGTTTCTCTTCTAGGTTCTACAACAAAGAAACTTTTTATGGTGTCTCTGATGTTGTGTGGTTGCCGGTGCTTTCAAATGGCCCAGCTGGAGAGCCTATAAATTATATCTTGCAGATCTTATTTTGAAATATTTACTTCAGATTTTTCCCTCTCTATGACTTAACATTGTATTTCATCACTTCCTTCGTTTGCATTTCCATATAACTCTGCCCACTGGATGCAAACCAAAAATGTGTTTTTTAAAGCTTCTCTTACCAGTTAGAAAATCTTAACACCTATTAGACATCTGTCTTCGTAGACTAAGAATGCAAAGGATGTTCATCAGAAGCTGCCAGCGTCATCATCGTTGGAAAATTTGAACTATAATTTAAAATTCAGGAGTGGTAAGTGTAGACAGACAATAAAAAGACCCAGGACCAAAGAGTTGGCAAGACCCTAAAACCCACACTCTACAGAACAATTCCTAATGACATGTTGTAAAAATAATACAGTGGATCAAATGCTTCGCACCAGTTTTCTTTACCCCTCCAGGGAAATCGCAAAAATTACTTAGGAACATGGTAAATGCAAGTTGGTTATCCATCGCTTTCACGAACATTTCTCTCACCGCTTCTAATCTCATACAGATGTGGCCAAGATTACCAAAGACCAGTTTAACACACTTAGACCTTACTTAAATAGAAAACACAATTTTAAAATTTTTTTGAGTTTCTGCCACCTACTGGCAATTTGAAGAGATAGAACCGAGCACGGGGTAATCGTACTTCCTGTTGGAGGTTGGTTAGAGTCTTCCTCGGTAGGGTAGTTGCCTGGGACATGCTTTAACTGGTCTTAAGTGCATGGAGCTAGTTGGGAACATCGGGCATTGAATTACCTACAGGCGCGCTTCCAGGCCCCAGAGCAAGCCCCAACCACCCTGAGTGGAGACCTGATTACTAAGTCGGCTTGGCATTTCAGGGTTCCCTGCCCTCGTGGTGTGAGCCATGTGGCTGCAGGATCGTGGACTTGTTTACACATGGGTAGTGTAACCTTCAGTGGGAAGACTAGTGTGTCTCCAGGTGTAATTCTAGAAGGCCGATAATGTGTTGTGGGCTGTGCGAGATGAATCTGAGTGTCGACTCCCATGGCATCTGGAAGGCATTCTGGAAAGTTCTTAGGGCAGAATGTGTAATGAGGTTGCTGCCCTGGTGCCTACAGCCAGGAGAGTGGGAAGATCGCTCAGTCTGAATTACCACCCAGTTTCTGATGCTCATTTTGACAGCCCGAACCAAAACGAGGTGCTGGGATCATCTCCCCAAATCCTCTCTTCCATGAAATAACCTACACGGAGCACCATCTTTGTTTTAACCTTGTAAGCCTTCTGGTCCTGTTTTGGCATTTCTGGGCATGCCAATCTTCACTTCAAAGAGTTCATTTCATTCCCAGACGATCAAAGACCGACTTCATTCTGGGAAGCCCGGAGCCGGGCTGGAGAGTTTATTACATGGAGTCAGTCTCTCTTTGAAGATTGCTATCTGTGGGTGTGAAACCTGAGTCCCAAGCAAGGCAGATGAGAAAAGCTCTGGGGCAGCCACCAGACAGGAAAGTGTCATTTATACCAGGACCAGAGACCTGCACTGGGGATGCTGGAGAAGATCAAAACATTGAAGGTGCTTTGGACATATGGCAAAGTATAGCGGCCATCTGGAAAAGTGGATTTTATAACCGGGCAGCCAACAATCAAAAGGGGAGTTGAAATGAGAAGAAGAAAGAGAGAGAGAGAGAGGGGAGAGAGAGAGAAAAAGGGGAGGGAAAGAAACAAAGAAAGAAATCAAAATTGAGGAACACATTGAGTGATACAGTAGTGAGCATGTTTGAAAACTACAGGCTGTCGGTGTGAACAGCCCAGTTCCCAGGTCCAGACACATTCGATTGCTTCCAGTTCTGCAGATGTGGTGTGCGCTGTCTGCTTTCTGTGCACCTGTGCGCGCCCTTCTCTGCACCGGAACACGCTCTCTCCCCGATGCCCTGCGTTTTCTTCTCACTAAGCCACCTCTTCCTTGTCATTCAGACCTTGTCACTGAAGTCTCCCTCTTCTTCGAAGCCCGGGGAGTCTCTTCCAGACTTTCATGGGTGCGCGCAGCTCCCACCCTGGAGGAGCTCTTTATCACTGGGCTTCTTAGCTCCTCTTTCTGTTTAACATCTTTCTTTCCCAAGCGCCCCGTGCTCCCCTGTGCTCAGTGGAGGCAGGACCTTGTCGTCTTGTCTGTCACCACAAGAGCCTCAACACCCAGCAGAGTGCTGGTGACACTGTAGGCTGGTAATTCTCACTTCTGACTGAATGAATGAAAACAGCCCGAGGGCAGCAGACAAGCCACTGTGGAGAAAAGCCATCCATCCCACTGCTCGCATTTCTGCTTCAGCTCCCTTCGCACTGAGGGAGGAAGAGGAGGGTCAAAACACGGGGGATGGTAAGAAGTCACCACTGTCCCTTTCTTTCAGCCCGAGCTGCTGTATTCTTTCAAATATGGCAAACTTGTTTGTCTTCTTTGCCTGTGTTTGAAAATGTACAGCATCAAATCCCATTAACATATTAATCAGATTAGATAAAAGTGTCCCAGCCTCCTCCTCCTGATGGGACCCTATTTTCCAGTGAAATCTCTCTTCAGAACCCCAACAGAGTGAACAGATGGTGGTTTTGCTAGTATAATTTTATATTCAAAATTTAGATCAGAGTGTTTACTGATTTTAAAGTCAGTGAGAGGAAGGCAGTTTGAAGCATTGGTGTTTTATTGTGTATTAATGTTGATCTGAGATACTTTGCATATACTTTTATAAAGTGAAGTTTTAAAAATAGTTTAGAATACATTTTAAAATTAAATGTGTATTTAAAATATATAAAGAACTCAAAAAACTAGATTCTCCAAAATAAAAGACCCAATTAAAAAATGGGCAAGTAAAATGAATAGGCACTTCAGAGAGAAGTACAAATGGCCAACAAATATATGAGAAAATATTCAGCATTGCTGGCCACTAGAGGAATGCAAGTTAAAACAACACTCAGATGCCATTTTACCCCACACAGAATGCCCATGATCAAAAAATCAAATAATAACAAATCCTGGCAAGGCTGCAGGGGGAAGGGGACGCTTCTACACTGTTGGAAGGAACATAAACTAGTACAACCATTATGGAAATCAGTGTGGAGATATCGCAAAAGACTAAAACTAGAAATTCCATTTAGCCCAAACATTCCCCTTCTAGGTATCTTCACAAAAAAGTTAAAGGCATCATATTACAGTGGTACATGCATACTCACATTTATAGCAGCACAAGTCATAAGAGCTAAACCTTGGAAGTGGCCTGTATGTCAACTAACAGACAAATAGATAAAGAAAATGCAGTATTCACACACAATGGAGCATTATTCTGCTATACAGATAAATTTCAGTCATTTGTAGGAAAATGGATGCGCATTTATTAACCATAATGTTAAGTGAAATAAATCAGGCCCCAAAGTTTAACAATCACATGGTTTCTCTTATATTGAGAAACCTGAAGTATAAATAAAGCGAAATAAAAGATAGACAATAGGAAGCAGGGAGATAGATCTTCCTCAGAGTGTGAGGGGCTCCAGAAATGGAGGGAGGTGGGATGCAGTGGGGATAGTGGATGAAAAGGGATTAGGGTGTGTCGCGCTTACGCGCCAGCTCCCCACAAGGTACATAAACGTTATGCACTGCGAACATGTACTATTATGCATTATGTACTGCAAAAATGCTTTAAAAACTAAATATATACCAAACTTAGGGAAACCTCTATGTACCTCCACAGCAGATTTTAAAGATTACCCAGGCACTAGGCACAGTTCTCAACATTTTGCCCGTATCAGCTCTTCTGCTCCCCAGAACAACCCCAGAGGTAGAGTCTAGTGTCTTGATTTTATAGATAAGGACATGGAGACACCGAATGTTCAAGAACATCACTACCTTAGAGCTAGTAAGCAGTAGATCCAGATTCAAATGCAAGAGTCTGGCTTCATTCCTTCATTCTTTTAACATGTATTTATTGAGTGTCTACTATGTGCCAGGCATTGTTTCAGACTCTAAGCCCATAGCAATGACACAGAACAGCAAACATTTCCTACCTGTAGGCTTCCTATTTGGCGATCTTCACTCTTATCTATATTATGGTGAGATCTAGAGTCCCGCTCTAGATCTCGTGTGCTCAATGTGGGCCTTTGCAAGGCGAATGGATCATGGGGCACTGCACTCAGTGTATCCATCACCAGTGGGCCCCGCCGCTGAGTATGCTGTGTGGAGGCGGAGCCTGGTGAGAGCAGCTCATGGGGGCATGGCCTGGAAGGGCTCCTTCCTGCTCACTGCTTCCTTCTGCCATGATGTGAGCAGCGTCCTCCGCCAGACACTTCCTCCGTGCTGTTCCTGCCTTGGAGCCAACCGACTATGAACTGAGCCTTCTAAAACCATGAGCCCCAATCGGTCTCTCCTCCAAGTCGTGGGTGTCAGGTACTGTGTCCCAGCAACGAGGAAGCAAGCAGGACACGCACTGCTCCTTCTCCATCCAGTCCACCTGGGCTCTAAGAGGAGAGCAGGGCGATCTGGGAGCCAGGGCAAAAAGAGGCAGGCCGAGAGCAGAGAGGTAGCAGAGAGTGGTGAGAAGGTGGTGGAGGAAGGAAACAGTCCTGGAACTTGGTACCACCTTCACCAGCCTCGCCCTGCTCCTGCCCGTTGTGCTGGACGGAGCAACAGGTCAAAATGATGCCCAAAGTGCACTGTCGGCAAGATTTCCATTTTGCAGTTTAACCCTAACCCGGCTTCGACCTTCCTTCTCTGTGTCTGCTGTCTACCGTCTTCCTTGACTGACCTCCTGTCCCCTCTGCCCCACTCTGGTGTCCGGCCAAATCCCACTTCAGCCCTCGGTCTTCCTGCTCCTTTGCTGGTGTCTGATTCCTGTTCCCACACACCTTCCACCCACTCACCACTGTGCTCTTGGGGTGCGCCTTCACTCACTCAGGTCGCCTTTACTGAGTGCTGGCGATAAGCCGGGCAGGTTTGGGTCCCTGGGGAGGCCGAGACACTATCCCCCAGATGCGTCTGATCCCTGGAATCCATCAACATCACCCCACATAGCAAAAACAAGGCAGCGGTGTTAATAAGCTCAGAAGGGGTCTCGTGGTGGGGAGATGATCCTGGATTAGCCAGATGGGCTCGGAATGCAGCCCCTGCCCTCTAAGAGGGAGTTGACAGCGGAGGGAGGCGCCAGGACCCTGGCCGTGCAGATTAAGAAGGGAAGGCCACAGCCAGGGTGCCAGCAGCCACCAGGCGCCAAGAGCAGCAAGGGGCAGAGTGTGCCTTAAAGGCTCCAGGGTGAGGATGGCTGCGGCTGACTAACTTAATCCCGGAGAAGCAGATGTTGGCCTCACGTCCTCTGGAACTGTGAGCAAATGGACATCTGCCGTTTGAAGCCACAATATTGTGGTGACAGCCACAGCAGCATAGGAAGCTTATACCATTTTTCCGGATACTTCCAGCCTTTCTGCGAATTCCCGTTTCCTGTACCAGAAAACTTAGCACATTGTAGGTCATCTGGCTGTCTCCCTGTCTTCCATTAGGTCGGAGGCTCCTCGAAGGCAGAGGCTGCGCTTCATCTGTCTTCGCATGGCCCCAGCACTTGGTAGAGGTTCTGGCATATAATAGGTGCTCAGTAAATTTTCACTAAATGAATGAATAAGCCATGATAGAGGGTCAGAGGACACGATGGTTTTAACTTGCTGATATATGAAAGAATTTGTTTTCCCACTAGACTGTGAGAGCTTGTGGTTTTGTATCCAAATCGTAGCTATGATCCAAAGCAAAACGCAGTAGGCACACACGTGTCTTCCCCCCAACCGGTCATGTGGCCCGGGTACCCAGGGAGGTGGGACCCTGAACAATCAGTGTCACCATGGATGTGCTAACTGGGGGCCAGAGGTGACCTGTGCATGAACATTCCACCCTGACGCAGTTTTTGTCTTCTGTGTAACAGCGTGTTCCTGCCTTCCAGAACCCTCAGTCCGATGTCGGGAATTTGTGCCTCACCCTGGTGGCAGTGTCTTCTTGGAGCCTCCGCGCCTGCTGGGAAGACTGACCGGTGGGTGATTTCTTTAATCCAACATCTTCAACGCCTGACTGTTCTCCAGGTACTGGAGCCAGACAGTCCCTGCCCTCGGAGGGCTGAGAGGCTGACGGAGGAGATAAACATGTTTTGGGCGGCCCAGGCCGGCGTGTGGGAGGGCTGCAGCGCAGGGGAAGGTCCAGGGGCCGAGGAGGAGTGTGTGTTCAGCAGAAAGCGAAGATGAAAACCTCAAGGAGAGGCTCTTGGATTAAGCTTGGAAACCGGCACTGATAGAAAGGGGGGGTGCTGCCCGCTCGGACCAGGGGGAGGAAGTGGGTGACTCAGTGGCTCTCCGCCTTCAGCTCTGGGTCCCAGAGGAGGTCAAGGCTGTCTGGCTGATTTCGCAGTGAGCCTGGTAAAAATTTAGCATTTCGGTCACTCCCTGTCCCCTGAGCAGAGCTCCGGAAGCAGGATCAATAGGGAAACATCGTCAGCAGCTAAAGGATGTTATAAATCTTTTCAACCCTGAACAGAATCATTTGGAAACAGACTGGCTGAGGCTCCTGGGAGGGGCTAGAGCAAAGTTTGGGGCTCCATTCTAATGAGCCCTCTGGCTGCTGGGAGCTGTGCTGTGGGGGCGGGCGATCTGCTCTTCTCTGTAAGCCTTGGGGGTGGGAACCAGGGCCTTGCAGGACAGGGAGAAGGCTGCCCGCCCTTCGGCAGGTGTTTGCGGACAGCAGACCACTCGTAGGCCGGGGTGCTGGGTACCGCCACCGCGGGATACCACTACCCACCTATCCACATTCACTACATGCAGAGAAAGCAGAAACGAGCCATGATGGAATCCAGACAACCTCCCAGCTGTGGGCTCTCAGGCACGCTCCACCCGTAACCTCAAAGTGAGCACAGTGTTCCTGTCGGACCCACAGCCCCGAACAGGCGTTAGGAGATAAAGGAACATGGCCGAGAACCCACCGACAAGCTGCAGAACAGAAAGTGCCAGCGTCTCCTGGGAGCCCGCTAGGCGCTGACTGATGCTCTGGGGCGGGGCTGGCAGGGCGCTGAGCTCCCAGGGTAAGCCAGACACCCCGCCGGGCCCCGGGGGTGCTGAGAGGATGCAGCGCGTCCCCCCTGCGCTCAAGTCCTGCGACAGCGAGGACCATGTCTGGCGGCTTTGTGTTGTAGCTCTAGCACCCCGGAGAGCTCGGTTAGTAGGTATTGCAGGATGGTTTTTTAGTGAGGAACCCAGTCTTGTAACTGTGATTCCAAAAAGAAACAGTAAAAATAATACCTATCAGACCTGGTCCGGGTTAGATTTAGGAGGTAGCTAAACTCTCCAGGTGGCACTTCCCAACCTCGGTCCCACAGCCCAGCACACCGGCTGTGGCGGAGCCCTCTGCCCCACCTCTCTGCTCTGGCGCCTTCTGATTATCGCCACCCTTTGGGATGCAGCAGGGTCAGCGCGTGCATTCATTCACGTTTTTCTGATTTGAGGATAGTTTCAAATGTTTGCTGGTCTTTTGGATTTTCTCTCTGTGAAATTGCCTGTTTATGTCCTATGTCCGTTTCTGCTTCGGGTGCATATTTCAAGCGTGGTCTTTGACATCAAGAGTGGGTCACAAGCCTGGTTGTGCTGTTCTTGGCGGCAGCCGAGTCTGAGGCGGAAGACCCTTCCTGCGAAGAGCTGATCAGAAGGGGCCAGATTCACATCCCGAGGTCCTAGGTAGCAGTTCCAGGTGACGAACTGAGACACATGAGTATTGCACGGGTGGTTCTTAAAAACCTAGAGATGGGCGCTAACAGATAAAAAATGGGATCTAGAAAACAATTGCACTCATGAAACTATGCATACAAAACCCTGGCACCTGTACGTGAGGGTGGGCACTTTGTTTTGTTTTTTGTGGTGCAGAGTCGAATCGAGGCCTTCTTCACACTAAGCTACACCCTCAGCCCTTTAAAAAAATTTTTTTTTTGAATTTTGAGACAGGGTCTCCCTGAGTTTCTGATTTGCCTCAGCCTCCCAGTGTGCTGGAATCACAGGCATGCGCTGCCACACCCAGCTGGGCATAATTCTACAGAAGACACAGGTGGCTGCTGGGGGTGGGTGATGGTGGCTAAGAACGGGGGTGAAGATCCTGCATGAGGCTCACAGAGAATAAGGAAGTAAATGAAATAAGGGAAAGGACTTTGCCCGTTTATAATGGCGATGTGCAGAGCACCGGGGGTGAAAGTCACCCGACCCTGTGCAGCTGAGATCCAGGAACAATGACTAGGGTGATGCATTCTCATAAACATAATGAAACAATAGAATGCTTTATGTTTCAGTGGTCCTTTGAAACTTTCAAAGCATTGCACGACTATTTATTTATTTGATACTAGGTCAGGCAGCCATAGAGAGAAGACAAATATTCATCCTCCTAACCCAGAGGAGGAAACGCCAGCACCCAGAGACCTCTGCTCCAAACTTCGCTTTAGTCAGGGCAGCACATTGGTCAGTGCTGCCCTGGGGCTTCCCGAAGGCCTGGGGAAGGCCGAATGGAGCCCTTGGGTCATCTTTCTTCGGGTCCCTTCCTGCTGGGCGAAACCCATGCACTCCAGCAGGCGCCCACTCCCCCTGCATCCCAGCTATTAGTGCTGCTCACACATAGGGCCCCACTGACCTGGCTCCCTCCCTAATTGAACCCAGGACTGAAACATCCTTTACAATAAGCACTTCTTTGTAATAGACAGATTTCCTGGACCCATAAAACAGCTTTTAGAAAGGGCGAGCTGTATTTAAGGAAGACATTAATATAGTGCCACAAAATGAGGTTTGCTGACATATGACTCTCTGAATAATTTACTTTAAATAAATTAACACTAGAATTTACATTTACCTTTGAAAGTCCAATTTACTGGAGGCGCTGAGGCTGTACTCCCCGGAGAACGGGAATAATGCAAAACACCAGCTTTCACTGGGCCCCTGGCTTTTCTGGAGAAACCTCCCTCCCTCCGTAGACAGTCACTCCAAGCATCCATTGAAAGAGTTCCTCTTTCCCAGCTGTCCTTTTGGCTGCCGCCAAGGTGTCCCCAGAGGGGACAAGGGACGGGGAGACCAAGCAGGAGAGCAAGTGCAGTCAAACCAGAAAGCTAAGACTCATCGTTGCAAGCTGAACTTGGTGGAGGACTCCTATAATCCCACCACTGGGAAGACCGAAGCAGGAGGACCACAGGGAGTTTGAGGGCAGCTTGGGCTACAGATCAAGTTCAAGAGCACCCTTAACTACATAGTGAGACCCTGTCTCAAGCAAAAAAACCAAAACAAAAAAACCACAAAACAACACACCCAAAAAAGATTCATTATCATAATAAAATAGCCAGAGTCGCTGCTAAAATATTTACGTAAATGATCTCATTTATCCATTGTAAAAACAATAAAATATAGGCTTATATTAGCCCCTTTGACAATGGAAGTTGCTCTGACTCAAACAGTTAACTTGGTTATGATCACACAGCCAGTCTGTGGTGTTCCAACCCAGAGAGTCTTATTTCACACCTAGACTTTTTTTAGTCATTAACCAATAATCAATGATCTTATTACCCATAATTTAAATAATGGCCAAATGTGCATGATCACTATAAAAAGACAAAAATACGAAGAAACGAAACAAATCATCACTCCCCTTAGCACCCAAGGTTAATTATTACCCAGGGCTCAGCATTAACTCTTTGGACGGATTCTCTTCTTGGCAGAAAACCGCATTTGTGTGTTTCAGAGACCGGCAAAATTTCTTTGCGCTTCTGGGGCAAGGTGGGCGAGGAAGTGTCTTGGGTAGAGCAGAGAGACGCACCAGAGACCTTCCGCCCGTGGAGAAGAGGGCATGAATTACCCGTCCCCTCCAGCTGGTGGCTGACCAGAAACCGCGGGGGACGGCAGTGTTCTGGCTCTGTCATGATGTCTCCTCATGCCTCAGGAGCACAGGACACCTCGGCCGGGGGGTACACCAAGGTGGGGGAGGCCCCTGAACCCCTGGCCTGGAAGAAGTGCCCGGTCCACACCTGCGCCCTGGTGGCTCCCCAGCCAGCCTCGCAGGCTGTGCCGGGTGCGCGGTGTCCAGCGCTGTCCACACTCAGACTCGCTCAGACACAGCGGCAGAGTACGAGGCTGAAGAGCTCAGCCTCTGGATCACAGCTGGCTTCGAGCTCCAGCTTTACTACCCTGAAGAGTGACTCGCAGCAGGCCACCCGGCACCTAAATGTCGTTTCTGCATCTCTGAAGTCAAGCAGGAGGTGCTGCAGTTAGCCCACGGCCACCAGACTCCACTGTGTCTCTGCGCCTCGCTCCATCCCCTGCCAGGTGGTGACCCCAAGGGCCCGCCTGACTTCTCGGATCCATTTCTCAGTTACTAAACAAGCATAATGACCACACCTACCACACGGGTGAAGACCCAAAGTGCCCAGTGGAAATACTTGGAAAATGATTTGTTCTCGTTCTTCCTGTTGAAATGGAGGTGATTATGCTGCTTACCTCACAGTATGATGGTGAGGGTTGGTGAACATAAAGTACTTTATTTTTTCACAATTTAAGCATGCACAACTTTAAAAGAGGCTGGGAAAAATATTTGCAACATGTGTAATAAACCAGAAATATCCATCATACACTCCTAGAATGAGGCAGTAAAATGGAAAAAAATAAAAAAAAAAACAGGTAAAGAATATGGACAAGCAATTTCAGAAGAGGAAACATAAGGAGCCAGCAAAGGTTTGATACGGATGTAATTGTGTTAGTCATTTGAAAGATGCAGATTAAAGCAAAGAGTGGACATTCTCTGCCCATCATCAAGGCAATATATTCAAAAGCTTGGTAATGTTAAGACTGGCTATATTGTGAGAAAATAATAATAAATATTAGGAGCCACTGTTGGGACCACATAAAGTGCTTTAGAAATGCACTCTGTTGGGAGTATAGTTGCTTGGGTCCAATACTTAGTCATCCTTAATTCCTTTTTTCCTCTTAAAATTACTTTACCGGCAGACATTAGCAGCTCTGCGGTCAACATCTCCAGAGTCCGACCGTTTCTCCCCCGTCCCAGCCAGCAGCCTCTGGCCTGGGTCATTTCCATGACAGCCTCCCAACTCTGACTTCTGTTCTTTCCCTCAGTCTTTTCCCAAAACAATAACATTTTGTTTAAGGATTTTTTAAAAGTTTTTCTGCCTTTTCACTTTTTTTATTTTTTTATTTTGAAATAGTGACTCGCAGAAAGTTTTCAAAAATAGTACAGCGTGCTCAGATGCGCTATTTCTCCACAACAAGATGTACCAGCTTCCCCACGGCTTCTGTTCTGTAACGCAGGGATCCAAACCCGGACGAGCGTCACACGGCTCCCTGCCGGCACACTATGTGTGTGTCCCTGCCTCTGTGCCCTCACTGTGACACATGATCTCGCATTGCATTGTTGTTTCTCTGTCCCCTCCAGACCGTGATAGTTTCTCTGGTTATTTTCTCTCTTGTCTTCAGTAATCTGTTGGCGCGTTCCTTAGAAAAGCACTTGTCAGTTATTTGATAAAACATCCACAGCGTGAGCTTTCCTGAGGCTTCCCAGGGTGGGACTGTGGTCTGTGTGTTCGGCAAGCTGAGCCCAGGAGGAGGGGTGCACCTCTCTGGGTACCGCACACACAAGACACCTGCTGCGGCTATGTCTTGGTGAAGCTGCCCTTGAGCATTTGATTTGAAGTGGAGTGTATGGGTTTCTCTTCTATTCCATTTTCCCTTTTTCCTTTGTAATTGGTCACTATTTTTCAGGAGATACTTGGAAACTATGGTGATGTTCCCTCTGTCCAGTGTTTCCCCTCTGATCTTAGTATTCACTGGCAGATATTGCCTGCAGTGGTTTACCAATAGTGATTCTATATTCCTGCATTCGGTCTACACTTACTAATTTGAATTGTTCTACAAGGAAGAGCTCTGCCTTCTCTCTATTTCTTTCTTCACTCAACTATGTATTTACATCACTACATTTTATCCTAACACAATTCTATCATTATTTTTTCCACTCCTCAGATTGTCCTAGATCCGACCTTCATGTTGACTCTCGTCTCTTGGGCATGTCCCCGTTCCATGCGGGGTCACTTCCTTTGTGTTGGGCGCCATAAATTGTTTCACGCTAATCTTGTGTTTTTCCCGCCCCAGCCCTGAAGATAACTTCTCCAAGAGTCACTGGCTTCTTTCATTGGCAAATGGTCCCATGATCCAAATGAGGCCAGCCAAGACCTGGAGCTAGATGTTAGGGACCGTCACTCTGGCCCACAGCAGACAGAACTAACCTGCACACAGCCGCCTTCGGGAAATCAGCCAAGTAATTCTGACCGAGACCCCCATGCACACTCACTCACAAGAATCCGCTTGATTGGAGGCTTTGCTCCCTCTCCAACAGCATTTCTTTCTGTGCTCGCCTTCTTCCAGGCACGTTGGCTTCTTTACTCTTCCTCCATCACCAAGTAAATTTCTTCCCCAGGGCTCTTGCACTTGTTCCTGCTACCCAAACTCTCCAAATCTAGATAACTCATTCCCTAGCTTGGGTCTCTGTGCCGACATCTCCTTGTGAAAGACGACTTTCCTTACCACCTACTATCAAGTGACAAACTCTATTTTCCCTACCCCAAAGTTGTCTATACTTTTATCCTGCTTGAATTTTTATTCTGCACTTGTCAACACCTAACATACATAGTTTCATAACTTTTCTGACTTCTTCTGTCCCCTTTCTTACAAGGTAAACTGTGTATGTTCACTCCTTTGTCCTCAGGACCTAAAAGAGTACATAGAAATCAGCAGGTGCTCAATAAATATTTGTTGAACGAATGAATGATCAAGAGTCCAAGCTTTGGAATCAGGAAGAAGAGCCTTACCTCCGCTGCAAGCAGCAGCTAAGGGAAACTGGGAAAGTATCTTAAATGGCTCCCTTTAGTTTTATCATCTGGAAATAATAATACTTAGCTCATAAAGAGTTATTGTGAGAATTAAACAAGATAATGTGAAGGGATCTTTATTGAATTAATGAATGTGTTAAGAGCTTGGCAAGTGGTGCTGGATATATGGCAGCGGTCAGCATCCTCCTCCTCAGGTTCCCATGAAGGTAGCTGTGTGGGTCACAGAGCTGGGTTCGCCATGCATCGTCTTCCCACTTCTTTTGGGGGACCAAGTTTAGCAAGTTTCCTTCTCCAACCAAGGGGTTCAGAGCCAAGTCTTCGGCCCCTCCTGCAGGAGCAGATGATGTTTCTCTGGAGGCCCTGGGACCACCGGGCCGTAGCTCTCCGGAACCCTTGGGCATGTTTTGATGTACGGCCTGTGTGAGAAAACCCAAAAGGTGCAACTAATTTGTTCAGCAGAAATGGAAACCAGGCCCATCGTGCCGTGTCTGGAAGGCGCAAGGGGGGAAAAGAGAGAGGCCCACAGTCTACAGGAAGTCTCCCAGACCCCCTCACAGAAATGGTTTCTCCATGTGATCAGGTAGCAAAGCAACCAGGATGGGTGGGGGACCCTAACACCTCTACTGTCACCCCAGCCTTTATGCACTTCCTGCCCTGATCTCCAGCTCATTCTCTGGGGCCTGCGGGGCAGCTGAGAACTGGGCTGATCTGGAGTCCTCAGTCGTAACTCTATCCTCCTTTATGGCCCTGGTTTTTGTCCTCTTTCCTGACGACATGGGAGGGCCGTGTGTCTCCCTCATGCTCCCTGCACAGCTTCCTCATGGGGCTGAGACAGCCAGGAGGAGGGCTTGCAGCCGGGCAGCCTTCGGGACCCGGCTGTGGCTTTGAGCTGCAGGAGGCCGGGCAGTCTCACTGGGGCCCAGGAACTGTGTGCAGCGCAGCCAGCAGGTGATCTGGCAGGAGGGCCAGAGCCTGGGAGGAAAAGGCCAGGGACTTTGCAAGCATGTGCAGGAGGCTCAAGGCCAGCAGAGGAGACCGGAGGGTTCTGAGGGCCAATGTCCTAAAGCATCGCTCCAGGGAGGGCTGGGAAGGGACAGCAGCTCCCAGAGCCACCCCCCCTGGCCACTAGTCAACAGCACCAGCGCCTCACTCTGACATCCAACATGTGGTGAATAGGACATTTCTCTGCGGAGTCCTAGGTGAATGCAAGATCCCTCACCACTTCTGTCACTGTCTGTAGCTCAAAGGGTGATCCAAATAGACAGTGAATGTATACTTCATGCATTTTTTACATTCGATAAAAACTTACTATAGTAAAGCACATTCTGCAGACAATGATGCGGTAAGTGTGTTTGAAGCAAGTGGGCAGGATTTTGAGTATCTTGAGGGGACAAATGGCAGTGTGTCTGTTACCGTAAGGGATTACCTGAACATTCACTGTATTTTGTGGTCACTCCTTGGTGATCAAGTGTTCATGGCAATTTATGTCAAATTAAAGCATTACGGTGTGTTCTCACCCACCTTATTCACTGATCTTGCACCCTGCGACATAGGGCTCAGTGCTGCCAGTCAGTTCAGGACACTGAGGCAGCCAGGGCAGTGCAGCTAAAGGTACGTATGAAAGAGGGTGCCAGAGTTGTTTCAGTAAGTGGCAAGGACGGTGGGATAATTGTGCTCCACACCAGTGGGAGGATTTTGAAGGGGAACGCCTGGTGATGTGTCTTTCACTGTAACTAATTTTTGAAAATTAAATATTCGCCGTACTTTTGATCCCACCACCTCTCTTCTGCTCGCCCCCAGCCTGCCTGGTCTTCCCTGTCTGCCTGCATGTCTCCACCTCCTCTCCCGCCCTCTCTGTCCAGCTGGTTTCTGATGAAGGTTACACTGGTGAGCGCGGCGCTGAATCCCCCAGCTCCAGGCACAGTTCTGCTGCTCTAGCCGAGTGACCTCAGGGGCGTTATCTTCTCCATGCCTCGGTTTCTTCATCTTAACATGTCAATGGCGTTGATAACAGGTACTACCTGTAATCACATTTCTCCGACTCAAAAATTCCAGTAACAGTAACTCTGAAACTTTCTGTTTTGGCTCAGAAGTTGTGCTAATGGCTTAAAGGACCCTGGTTGACATTATGAACATAAATCGCCATGGCATGAGATGGAGACAGAGTTGGTTACCCGAGCACTCATACTGTGCAGATTCTTGCTGCCTGAGATGAACCTTATGGGCCACACTCCTTGAATTTAATATAACCGTACGGAGGCCCAAGAGGGACAATTAGTGCTGGGCTGAAGGCATCAGACAATGCCTCCTTTTCATGCCTAAAGATGACAGTCAACAATTCTACCGTTGCTCCTGACACGGCTTGGAACCTGTTTCAAAGAGCAGAATTCTGTTGGCACAAGGCCTTCCTCCACATCAGTCCTGTGCAACACTCACCCCTTGGAGTGCTACTAGAAGTCCCGTGAGAAAGCAGGCCCCTATTTACACGTTCACCTATGGAACTTTTCAGAGCCATTAAGGCGTAAATTTATATCTTGAATCTCCAGGATCCAAAACATATTTCAAATGGCTTTGACTCCAGACTTTTCTACGCTAGGCTCCTAGGATCTCGAGAAATGCTAACCTGGAAGCAAGAAGAGGGACTTGGAATCCAAGAGAACTGAAGAGTTAAGTCCCAGCTCTGAGACTTTCTACCTGGCAGGACAATTTGTAAGGCTAACTACTTCATGTCACTGAGTTCTGACTCTTTCATCCACCAAACAGGGATAAAATACATACCTCCTAGTTACTTGTATGGATAAACTGGATTTGTAAAGAAAAGTGATGTGTATATGTACGGGGTAAAGATAAAAATTAATGCAGGTATTTCTTGCAAATAGGCCTTGGTGGTAAGAAGATTTTCCCAACTTTCCAAGTCGGTGCTATTGCACATGGCAGCCACTAGACACATGCGGCTATTAAGCCTTTGAAACAAAGCTAATTGGTAAACACAAAATACATGCCAAACTTTGATGACCTGGTATGAAAAAAATCATATGTCAGTTCTCTTTTACACTGATTACATGTTGGTGATGAGTGAATTAGATGAAATATACCGTTAAATTTAATTCTGCTTATTTCCTTTTACTTGTTCACATAAGCCCACTCCTGCAAAACTTTAGATCATGTGGTAGCTCACATTTGTGGTTCATGTTATATTTTTCTTTTGGTGACCATGGTCTATATGATCCAATAACCCTTAGAATTGTTTCATTTTTCTAGCCTCCTGGTCACCGCTTAGCTTGTTGTCCAACAGCCCAGAGCCACAACCACTTCCCAGGCTGCCCAAGCAAAACTTTGAGGGGTTTGAGGCCTGGCTGAATTTCTAGGATGTAGCCATTGTGATCTTTCTTGCCTCTTAGGTGCTCTGTTGGACTCAGGAAGAGCTAATGATTCAGTTTAAGAAGATGAATAAACTATCCACAATAGAGACTGACTTCAAAGTCAAGTTGGGACAAAGCATTGTCGGCTCGGAGTCCACTAGCTGGGTTTGGACTTTGGTTTTGTAACAGCCCCACACTCTGTCTGTATCTCGTAGGCAGACCAGCACTGCTGCCTCACTCTCAGGGTTCAGAGCGTCTGCACCAGCTGCCCTCTCATGGCTATTGGGGAAATCAGTTACAGGTTCAAAGACTTCGAATAGGCATTCGTCTTAAGAGTTTGTGGGCCTGCTAGTGTCAACACAACCACGAGGAGCAGACTTAGACATAACCCTTGGGCATCGGACACAGGGGCGGAAAGGGAATGGCTAAAACAAAGGCAGAAGCAGGCATGAAGAATTCCCCACAGACTGTGGCCGTGTCTGTTTAAAGGTACAGCTCAGTGTGGTCCCTGCAAACGGTTATGTGTGAACATCCCTGGTCCCTAGAAATCAGCTCAGAGAAAGTGTCCAAGAAAGATTCATATCTGATTCATCTTTGTGTTATCATCTGAGATAAGACCTTCAACTTAAATGCTCGAAAAACGTACAAAGAAGTCAGAGAAACAGGGAGGGCAGGAAGAGAGACAAGAAGAGAGAGGAGAGGGAGGAAAGAAGGGAAGGAGTAAACCAAGCACGGGAGGAAGGGTGGAGCAGCACACTTCGCTGGGAAACCTGAGTCTGAGCGCCCCAGGCAGCTCCCCGCTCCCCCCGGCTCCCGGAGCCCCCCACTCATGCCAACCACTGAGCTGCTGGACTTTCTCCTATGCCAATAATCTGTTTAGGATTTGCTCAGACGCCATCATCCGAGTTGGGTTCGGAAGCCTGCCATCAGCTCTACTTTAGTTTGTGTTACACACTCATGCACGTCGGCCCTTGATTCAGGCTTTGTCTTCATTTCTACACCCACAATAGCAGTTTTGCTCTTAGTATTTACACCTCAGCTCTTCTTACAAAGACCCGGGAAGACTGGAGGCAGACCATGCCACCCATGACGAAACAACGTCACTGCCAAATGAGAGTCCAGTGCAGGGAAAGTAGAAGCCGAAAGGAGGCTGGGTGGAGGTGGGTGCTCTGCCTGTGCGGGGCCGCGGGCCCTGGGGAGTGAGGGCCTCTGCTTCCCCTGGAAGCTCAGCCCTGGAGCCGCCCAGGAGCCGTCTGGCCACAGAGCCCATCCCACAGGTGTCAAAGCCCTTTGGCCTCCTCTGGTCACTTTCCCTTCCCGCCAGCAGCCCCGGAGGACCAGCTGGATCCATGTACCACACCGCTGTGGACAGAGAGGAGGAGGGGCAGGAGACGAGAGGGGAGCAATTAAGGAATACTGATCGCCGCCTTAATTGAGCTGCCTGTCGTGTGCACACCAGCATCCTTTCAATAAGCAAGTCTGCGTGGGGAGGAAGCCAGGCCGGCCCTCGCCCATTCTCGGCATTCCAGCACAGGTCCCGGAAGCATGAGCCGGAGCTCCTGGCAGGGCAGGGTGTGTGGGTGAGACAGCGTGGCGGCTATCGCTCCACCAAAGCCCAGGCTGAGAACGTCTCTGCTCTCCTGGGGGGCGCAGAGGTTGGCAGCACTGCCCGAGGAGCCCATGGCACCATCAGGTCCTGAAGAAGACCTCCTGGCCTTGTGTCCTCGGAAGGGTGAGCGTGAGGGGCTGCTGCTGCCTCCTGGGCCACCCCGCCTGCCCCAGCCCTGCCCTTTCAGCCCACGTTCCTGGGAAGAGGGGCTGAAGTCCAGCCCACTGCCTGGGCAGGGACGAAGGTTCTATTTTTACAAACCATTCCTCTCTAATGAGCTTCCCTGTGGCCATTTCCAGCCAAGGCCCACACGAAGAAGGAGTGGGGCAGGACCTGCGGCCCCGCAGCTGGGTGGCCTCACTGGGCCACTTACTGGAAACCACGTGGCCTTGGCCAGGAGCTGAGCCTCGTTAGTGACTTGAGGCCAATTCACTCCACGTGTGCTGGCTACAAGGGGCCTGCAGTAGGCTCCTACCTCCACCAGAGGCATTTACCCAGCTCCGCCTGGGCCAGGTGCAAGGCACTGGATAAGCTGGGAAATGCCCGCTTTATTTTTTAAGTTTTAATGTGTATGTGTCCACAATTGCAGTACATAAAGATAGCATTCTCCATGGGGAGTTGGTACATGTACACAACACATCTTAATTATTTTTATGTCTGCTTCCCTTTGGCAAAAGATCTATCTCCCTGTTTCCTATTATCTACCTTTTATTTGGTTCTTTATTTATAATTTGGGTTTGTCATATAAAAGAAACCATGCAATAGTTAAGCATGTGAGTCTGATTTATGTTCACACAACATTATGGTCTTAAGGTACATCCATTTTCCTACAAACGACTCAAGTGTGTCCTTTATGGCAGAGTAATACTCCAGTGTGTATAAATTCCACGTTTTCTTTACCCATTCCTGTGTTCTGAACATACAGGCCACTTCCAAGATTTAGCTATCGTGACTTTTGCTGCTATAAAACGTGGGTGTGCATGGGTTAGACAACTTGTTTGAAGCTCCGCCTGTCTGCATGGAATCCTCCATCGGAGTTGATCTCTCACTGAAGGAACAGGTTGTACCAGTGGCCCCATCCCCACTGCTATTCTCATTCATGGCCTTTGTTGATTCTCATCTCAATATGTGCCACAATTTACAATTACTTATGCATCAACTGGGGGAGACATTCAATGCAAATTTAGAACTAATCCATAAAAGGGATCCCGCCACCCAACTTAACTTGAAAGGCATCTCTAAATCCACAAGTTCGCTTGTAGCTTCTAGCGCTCTTTCTGTCTTCATCGTCTACATTCTGTCTTATTCTGTGTCTCCTTCATTGATTCTCAAGCAGATGGGATGAAAAAAAATGGTCACTCTCTCTCTTGGTACCGGAGTTCTTGAGAGATGTAATTCTTTGGGGGAAAGGGGTAGGAAAACACAATGTTCTCCTTCACATGGCTTCCACAAAACTCTGGGATACAATCTAATTGACTTTCCAAATCCTTTCCTCATTGTTGGTGCATTTTTCAAATCTCTGGGTTGAAGTTTCTCACCACCAGCCTGGAGATCTGAAAGGAAGAGCTACACTCACCTTTGTAAATACAAAGCTTGATCGAATAAGATGGTGAATGTTTAAAGTTTTTAAAAATGATTACAATAAACAACACATTGCTATTAATTCCCCCTCAAAATACTTCCCCTGGCTTCAAACACGCTTATTCCACCGTCCTTGCCACTTTCTGAAGTTTGGAAGTTACCTTTCATGAGAGTTTTTACGAAATACGATGAATGCTACTGCTGATTGCTACCCGAAAGAAAGACAGGCTTGAAAAACATGACGCTGTGTCCTTATCCATCTTAGCCACCAGATGTGCCACGGTGAAACTTCTGGCTCTTCCCCGAAGTCACGGTCACCACGGAAGGTCAGCATACTGAATCGATTCAGGACGTGGAGGCAGCCAGGACAGCACGACCAAAGATGCTCAATGAAAGAGACTCCAGAGCTGCTGCAGGATGTGGCCCGGACGCTGGGTAAGCGTGTTCAAAGTAAGGAGGAGTGTTTTGAAGGGGGATCATGGTCACGTGTCTTCTCCTGTCACAAATTTTTTTACGTACACACTGTATTTTTTACCACACCACCAGCACGGTGGGGGAGAGAGGCAGTAGCAGACGAGCAGGAATGACACCGCACACTTCTGGCTTCAGACGTCTCTCTCCTCCTCTGTGTGAGAGGAGAGCTCTGCAAATCCTAAGACACTCAGGTTCTGCTCCGTCGTGAAAATGAAGAGCGCACAGTAAGAGAGGCCCACTCCCTGTTTAAACGCTGGCTGACTTCCGGCAATGTCCTCTGAACAGCACATGAGGTCCCTGCTGCTGTGATCCACACGCCTCGTCCCACTCGCGCTCTGCTGGGTCTGCTCTGTCCCCTGTGAAATACTTGTAGTTCCTCAGATTTGTCTTCTCTCCCTTGCTCTTCTGTTTTAGTGTTCTCTCTTTTTCTTCCCCAGCTCTTCTTTTTCCTCTCCCTCGTTTCTTCCAGGAAGTCTTTCTCGGCCACCCCCAGAAAGCTCTCCAAACTGCCACCAGGGCATCCTGTGCTTTCTGTCCCTCAGTGAGGACAGGAACGCTGTTTAGCTTTTCATCGCTCTGTGTCCCAAGCAGAAGCGCAGGTATTACATAGCGGGTGTTCGGCTCTCCCCATTCCCCCACACCCCAGATAACAAGAAGACACCTTCATTCATGACTGAGTCTGAAGCATCACCTTCCATCTGCATCCCTATTGACCCAGGTTTTTTCACTGAAGTCATTAAAAGCCATCAGTTCCCACCCACGCACATGGAATTGGAGTAGTGGCTTGTGACATTTGGAAGGGATTTAGAGATCCTGGTGATTATTTGGGTGGATTTGTATCATGTTGCTGCCCCCAAAGCACGTCAAGCTTCTGAACAATATACAGAGCAGATGTGGGGCAAAAAACCACAATAGGGGCTAGCAAGGGACCCAGAGCATCTTTTCTCAGGACAAGGCACTGGTTCTGGAATACTTACTTTCTCTGTAATCAGGGCCATGACATTTTCAGGCTTGTTGACAAATACAAACTCACCAGGGAAATTCTAATCATCCCTAAGCTAGCTGGAGCCTTCTGGCCATGAGTCGTAACCTTAATAAGTATAAGTAGATGCCATCTGTCCATTCACCTCCACACGGCTGCACCAGCCCTTCTTTATCACTTGGTCTGGGGCAGCTGCCAACTTCCTGTTGGGTCCATTCTTAGAACAAGGAGAGGGCCTGTGGTTCTCACAGTCCAGGTCTTGTCCATCAGATGAAAGAAAAGAACAACCATGTGTCTCACTGCTTTGGGGGAACCTCCAAATCTACCTCCTCTCCAGGGACTTGAAAAGTTAGACTGTTAGAATCAGTCTTGTGCCTTGCAGTATCATTCTTAGCCAAAGTTGCCCAAAATGGGTTTCTCCAACAACTCCCTCTTAATTTCATCAAGGTGTCTTGAGGCGGAAAGGAAAGATGGAAAGGAAAGATATGGGCTCACATCACCGAAGCTTTCAGGGTAACGTGGCTCCAAGCAGAGCTTGATGGACGAGGGGACCTAACAACATGTCAAGTGTCAAGTCCAACAGAGTGTCAAGGGCCAGTTTCTCTCTTTGTCCCTCTCTCTTTTAATGCACTTAGGCAGATTCCCTGGGGGACCCCAGCAACAATGGGCTTCTGTCTCTCCCACTTCCAAGAGTAGCAGTAAATGACCCTCAGCCACATGCCCACGACTGTCTGATTGGATGTAGATGCCTCATCTTGGTCGCAAGCACATCCCTGAGTGAATTAATCACGAATGGAGAAACGAGATGCCCTGCTGGATAGGCCCAAGGGCGGAGGTAGCAGCACAAACGAGGATGCTGAGAATGTGGTACTAACTATTCCCCAAAGGGAAATTGGGGGGAGGGCTTTAAAAATCTTGATGAGTACTTATTATCTCCATCCCCAGCTCTCTCCCTCTTATAAGCAACATTACATATGAGTGAATATAAATATATGTATATATATATATGTATATATATATTCTAAAGAAATAATCAGAATGCGAAGATTTAGGTCAGAAACACAGAGAAGGTCATTGCCACATTGCTGCCCAAGTAAGTGTGGGTTAATGATGTGATGGAAAAGTCAAGGAATTATTACATACACACCAAAATGGCACTTTTGAGGAACGTTAGCATAAGAAAATGTTTATAATATAACATAAACAGGGGCAGAATTAAGTGAATACATATAATATGTGCAAGCTATGTTTAGGAAACATATAAATATGTAGAACTAATTAGCAAAATTCTGTCGTTGGTTATCTTTATGTTTTAGATCTATTTCTTCTTTATATCTTCTTAGTTTCTTTTATAATCAGAAATACTAAGCAAGTTCTTTTTTAAGGAAAAGCAGCCATGTTATCTGGAATGATAGAATCATATTGCTCAGCTTACCAAGCCAAACCACCTCGAATCCAGTAAGTTCTGACAGAGAGACAATGAGGGGGCTACTTGGCATATGAAGCCCTGTCCCGATGGAGTAGACACACAGTGTGCTGTGGGCCTGCTAGAAGAAACAGTGGCAAGAGCCCAAATATTGGGAAGGGGACTAACTTTCTGCTCACTGGGTTTCCATCGGTTCTGGGGCAGGGGGAGCTGGATGATCCTTATGAAATTCTGCTGAGTCAAAAGGCTTCTGGGCTGGCTAGCAAGAGAGATATGTGAAGCATGTCAGAGACTCACGAGTCCCATGAGTAGGACGTATGACAGCAGTAACGTCCCAAGAGTGTGCTTAGTAGGCAAGGGGGAAACTTCCCACAACTTTATCCATAGCTGCTGCTACTTTGAGGGACAGCTTGAATAATTACAGAAACTACAATGATTGAATTCCTTATGCATATTTTATGAGGCAGTCTGTCCTTCTCAAAATACTCGCACATGCCTACCTCACCTGGTCTTTATATGGGCTACAAACAAGAAAGTTCAGATGTTTCTATTTATCAAGGGAAGTGCGGCCATGTGAGAGAAGAAAGCGCAATTCAAGAGAAGCTTATTAAAAAACTGTTTGATTTGCACTCAGTTCTGTCCACAGGCAGGGTTGTAGGAGAGAGCCAGTGACTCCCTAGACTCCGGGAGAGGGAGCGGGGGAAAGCTGAAGGGAAGCTATGCCCACGTCGCCATAGGCTTTCTCCTCTCAGCTTCCCTTCGGAAGGCAGGCTCGGCCTCCTGTTGCTCTTTGTACATCCTCCTCTACTTACTCATCCTGCACACGGCCATCATGGTCCCCTGCCCCAGTGACCCAGCGACCTTCCAGCTCCAGGCCCACCACCCAGCCACTGCGAGTCTTAGTCCAGTTCTCAAGGGAGAGACCTTACTGTGCGGCCCTTCTGTAAAGACAGTATTGCCCACTTCCAGGAATAATTCAAATAAAGACAAGACCATTCAATGAAATACTATTTTATAAAATATTATGTTTGGCAATATTTTTTTAAACACACACAAATATCCTTTAGAGAGTCCCCTTCTATTCAAGTTCTTTCAAAATGTGTGATATTTTCAAACACTCTCTCAAATTCTTCATTTTCAGCAAAAACATATTGTTTAGGGGAGCTCTATTAACCTAGAATCACCTCAGTTAATTCCGGCTTGGGATGATTACACAGGTTATGTGGCAATATTGATAAAATTCAACATAGATTTACTACTGTATTTACTATGGTTGCAAATCAATAATTATCGTGAAGATGAGCCCATAATTCCAAATATTGGATACTGTGAATATTTTAAAGCCATTTTAATATGCAGCAGAATAAGTGGTACTGAGTAAATTACAAACAAATATAAATATATATTTCATATATATTTTCTACTAATTCATGCAGAAATTGAAATGATGTTCTGTAGAAATAAACTTCTGAATCTTCAAACTTCAAAATATGATTTGAATGATTTAAAAATGTCCCTGATTATAAGAAGGATAATGATGAAAAGATACTTGTAAAGAGTTTGAACAATGTGGTTTTGTGCTCTATGAGAAAGAAAAGGCCTAATTTAAAATTGATATATTTTATATAATTACAGTGTGAGCATGTAACAAATTATGAACTTAGATACACTATGTATACACTTGATTATTAATCCATATACCTATAAGCATACCTATTCATGTTGGCAAACAAAATTTTCCCATTGATTTTCTCACTAGAAAAGTCTGACATTCTGGCTTTCACGCAGGTGGGATAAATAGAACAAATTCAAAGGTGTTTGTTATGATTTTTGTCAAGGTGACTATTTTAATTCTTTCTCTGGACTAATATAACAACATTTCAAAACTCCGCTCTAAGTGTTGTCTCTGAATTGGCCCACTTTTAGCTCCCTGGGTCCCCTCGGCCCTGTGGTACAGACGTGATCCAGAGCAACCCAGGAGGGAAGTGCAGCCACACACACACAGCTCATTCCGGCTCTGGGACTGATGCCGTGTCGCAGCTCTGTCACTCTCTGCAGGGATTAGGACCCCCTTGTCCCCGTTCCTGGTCTCCTGCCTATTCATGGAATAAGACATAGCAAAATCTCATTAACGTTCTAATTAGTTTCCTAGTCCAAATCCACGGTGGCTTAAAACCACACCAATGTATTGCCTCACAGTTCTGGAGACCGGAAGTCTGGATCAAGGCATCAGTAGAGTTGGGTTCTTCTGAAGTCTCTGAGGGGAAATCTACTCACACGTCTGCCCAGCTTCCGGCAACCTCAGGAAACCCTGGAATCCCTCAGGTCACGGCCACACGGCGCCAGTCTCTGCCTTTGTCTTCACGTCACCTTCTCGTTGTGCGTCAGTGTTCAGAACCTCTCTCCCTTCTCTCCTTACACCAGTGAATGAGCTCCCAGCCCACCATAAATCCATGGTGATCTCATCTTAAGATCCTAATTTAGTTATACCTGCAAAGAGTCTTTTCAAAGACTTCACTAGTGATGCAGGTGGAACTTGGACATATCTCTGTGGGGCCCACTTTCCAACCCACTATCTTCCTATACCACCAGTAACTACTCTTGAAAAGTGAGCATTTTGAAGACAACACTAGACTTCCGCATCCCTACAACCTTTGACCTCTAGGGTGGCACCATCTTGGTTCACGGTTAAAGTCTGGGTGGTACCTGGACGAGACAGGTGGAGAAAAAAACACCCCGAGGTACTGTGCAGGTCTCTTACAGAACTCCTAGTCTGCCCTGGAGGGGCATGCAAATAAGCAGCTGAAAGTGAAGTTAATTTAAAAATAAAACCACAGTCCTGGATTGAATGCCCTTCGCCTGTATTTTTTCTATAATTTATTTGTTTTGCTCCTCACAAGGCTGAGATCTGAGAGGGCAGAGCCTGTCTTGTTGGCCAGCATAGATCTGTTGTAAAATAGTCACTCTGTAAATATTTGTCAGAGGGACTCTCGGGTGAGCTGGAGCCCTGTGCCTGAGACCCAGCTTTCGCCTGGCTCTCTCCTGCCCAGCCCGTGTGTGCCCTCCATCGAAGTGGCGGGTTCTCGAGTTACAGGAGTCCCCAAGGTGCTGGTTGCCCTGAGAATCAAAATGGGGCCAAGTCAAGATAGCTGCCCACTCATGAAGTCCAGGACTCCCAGACACAGATGCTAATGAGTTAAATATAAAGTATCTCTCAGGCTGGGGATTTAGCTCAGTGGTTAAAGTGCTCGCCTTGCAAGCACAAGGCCCTGAGTTCGATCCCTGGCACCACCAAAAAAAATAAATAAATAAAAAATAAAGTATCTCTGTAAAACTTCTAACTGAAATAAACTTCCTGAAGGAAGCTGTGCTCTGTGTGTGTGAGTGTGCCAGCCATCAAAACTGAGAGGCCCACAGAGAGATGCATTTTCTTTTTTTTTTTTTAACCAAGAACATGTATTGATACATTGTATACATAATGATCACATTTATCATGGTTATTTTGTACCTGTGCATGATGTATCTTGGTCCCCCGTCCCTTCCCCACCCCTCCCTTCCATTCCCCTCTTTCCTTAATTACAGCAGGTTTATTTACATTTTTCCATTTTTTCCCTTTTCCCTTTCTTTCCCTTTCCCTTCCTTCTTTTCCCTCTTTCCCTTTCTAGTTCTCCACTCTCTTGAATATTATCTTTCTTTTACCTAATATCTATTATGCCTCTTTGTCTTTATGTACACTTATGGTTTCTCATATCAGAGAAACAATTCAGTGTGTACTCATGAGTGACTGATTTATTTTACTTAAGAGTATGTTCTCAAGGTGCATCCATTTACCTACAAAGGATGTCTAGTTTGTCCTTTCTTATGGCAGTGTAGTACTCCATTGTGTAGAAAAACCACATCTTCTTTAGCCATTCATTGGTTGTTGGGCATTTGGGTTGTTTCCAAGACTTAGCTATTACAAACTGTGTTGCTATGAACATGGTTGTGCATATATCTCTGTGGTATGAGGTTTTCAATTCTTCTGGGAAGATACCAAGCAGAGGAATAGCTGGATCAAATGGAGCCTCTAGATTTAGTTTTTTGAGGAGTCTCCATAATGATTTCCATAGGGGTTGCACTAGTCTACCTTCCCACCAACGGTGGAGGAGGGTTCCTTTTTCCCCGCAGCCCCGCCAGCACTTGTTGTTGGTTGATTTCTTGATAATAGCTGTTCTTTCTGGAGTGAGATGGAATGAGAGATGCATTTTCTAGAGAACCAAACCAGAAGTCCAGTCCCCGGGAGAGTGAAGCGCTGCTGACAGATAACCTGCAGCCACGCGGCCTCCAGCACGGGCTTCGTCAGGAGCATCAGCACTCTGTCTCCCTTGCTGACTGCTGGGAAGAGCTCCGCCTCCCCTCTCGCCTTCCCTCCTTCTGTGACCCAACCCTGCATGACCTTGACCTGACTTTGCTAATTCATAACTTCGTAGGTGCCATCCTTCCTATGAGTGTTCAAAATTTGGCGAACAGACCAATGTCTTTGTCTTCATCTTCCAGCTGCGAAGGACTGAGTGCAGCTGGGAGAAATATCCGTCCCACAGCCCCAGAGCAGACATGGACTCAGCCAACCGGCAGGACCCTGCTGGGCAGCGGTCCTCTGTCTCAGCCTCTCGTCGGCTCTCTTTTCTTCCATCTGTATCTAATCTGACAATCATTAGGTTCTACTAGGCATTTCCATGACATTTTCTTCTACTAATACTTCCTCTTTTGCCCAAAGAAGATCAGACAAATTAACATGACTTGCCTTTCTGGATAATTTTTCTGGACTCATTCCAGATCGTTCATAGAAATTTTGAAGTGGCACCTACAGCTTCTCCGGGTTGTCTTCTTCCCTAGCACACGGGACAGAGGGAGTTCTCATTCTGAACTTGTTGTAAGAAATTACCATCAACGTGTCTAAGACCAGGGGTGAGTTGAATTTAGACACACTACAACAGAAGCAAAGAAAAAAGAGCACAGTGATTTGACATAAGATGCTTCTAGCTGCAGGTTAGATCCACAAATTAGTCTATAACTTTGAAGTCAATTATATACGTCGAATATCTGTAATTTTCTCATCTATAAATGGGGGGCTGATATGCAACTCACAGGATTAAGGCAGGTCTTAAATGAAAAACAAGTGCCTAGAAAATAATAACTGTTCTTAAAAATTCTCCTTCCTCTCAAGCCCTAAAAATGTTCTCATATTAAGCTAATAAATGTTACATCTACCATAGGCATATTTGTTCCTGATTTCCATATAACTATATTTAGACTCAGACTTGGTTAAAACATAGCAGCAGAAGCATATGTAACTTTGAATATAGGCCTGTGTATACACATCAGATTCGGGCATTTGACTGTATGTAAATTGCACCTTTAAAAATAGACTACTTTCTCCCCTCCTTGAAAGTGGGATCATATTCCTACTCTCCGAACACCCCTGTGTCCGTTCCTCCTTGGTCTCCAGCTATAGATCTGCCCGGGCTGAAAAAGGCAAAGACAAGTTCCTTGAGTGTTTATGGGTGGCATTTCCTCAATTATCAATCCATCCTTTATCATTTTAACATTTCCAGAGAAGCAAGACGCATTCCATGTACATTTGATACAGTGCTGCTTCTCTCCACTGCCTCCCAAACCACATCCCCACCTTCTCCATCTGAAAAGTTACTCTTCAATTACCAGTGTGTCTTTGCTCTTTGAAACACACCTTGAAAACAACTCTTATTGGCCCAAGGAACCAATGAGAGTTATCTGCTGGCCGAATGTAGATAATCCAAGGACACATAACAACTAATATGTTCGGAGCATCTCCTCCTTGCTAGGAACTATTCTAAGGTTTCATACATATAAACTCATTTAATGTTCAAGATGAGATCTGTCTGCATAGTACAGATGAGGAACAAAGACAGAGAAATGCAGCAACTAGCATCACTCAAACTATACAAGTGCAGAGCTGGGATTTGAATCCAGGCAGTCTGGCCCCAGAGGCTACACCCTTAACTACCATCATGTCCTCTCTATACCTTCCTGCCTGGCTATGAGCTCATGTCAGTAACAGGCAGACAAGAGTGTTCACGGAAGCCCACCTAGCACACCCAGAACGAGGGACAAAATGTCACAGTTTTGGCTCTTGCAGGATTCAGAGTCTTAGAACGCACACATAAAAGCTGGGGACCTTTCCGGGTCCTGCACAAGAGTGTCACAGGACCAAGAGAGGCTCGGTGGAGGACTCCATTTGTTGACTGGTACATTACCAACAAGTGCTGTTGGGGGCCACCTCCGAGTTAAGGGGTGTGTTTGTGTGTGTGTGTGTGTGTGTGTGTGTGTGTGAAAAGCACACTAAACTGGCTCCAGCCCCCTCCCATCACCACTAATAGACCCAAGTGACATCCCAATTTGATCTCAGCCACCAAGGCTCCATGTTTAGTTTCCATTTCTCCTTGTCATGCTCCGCAAAGACGTTGGCATTACAAGTCAGTTCTGAATGCTTTCTTGACTTGAGCTTTCTCGGCCGTGCCTCCATCCTCGACCATTTCAGGCTGGGAGGAACCATGTGTGGAACTCCGATGGCTACTCTTACAGCATTTCAGTGCTCACTCTACCTGGAGGCTCCGTGTATTTTTGTCTTAATGGTGAAAGTCTTCACTGGACTTCGTCTTCCTTGAGGGAAAGAGTGCCAGCGCCTGGCTTGCACCTGCATTCAAATGCTCATTGATGGTGACCACACATCTGGGTTTGCATTACTCATCAGACTTCAATGCCTCAGTTTCTCGTTTGTCAGGTACCTAGAAATAGTGACTACTAGCACATAGTAGGGAGCCAGAGAATACTTTGGGTGAGTAAACAAAATTAACAGATGGGTGAGCAAATACTCATCCATCTCTCCCTGTTTACAGATTGCTTGAAAATCAAATAAGCTACTAGAAATGAAAACACACTGGACAGTTCATAGCTCTGCAGCCAGGATCAAGTTTATTTTTTTTAATTTTCAAAGGAGGTCACAGGCATGATCGAGACTCCCAGTATGATGGCGATTACAATGGTCCGAGAAGATCCCAGTGGTCTATGCCTCTTGATACCGCGTCCTTGTGCACCAAGGTGAACCGTAAGACCACTGGAATATTACAGACACTACACTGTGAGATGCATGACTTCCAAGGTGAGGTCAACACACACACGCAGGCGCTTCCATTTTGCACTTCTGCGTTGCTCCTTCTGGCCACCATGGCACGAGACTACTCAGAAAGCTCCATGAGGAGGCCCATGTGGAGAAGAACAGAGACCTCCAGCCAACAGCCAGCGCCCAGGTGGCAGCCTTGGGCACGCCATCTAAGAAGTAGATCCTCTGCCTCCACCAAACCCTCAGATGACATCTGGGGAGAAGGGACTTCCATGAGATGACCCACCTGAGCTGCTCCTGAGTCCCTCACAGAAATGTGGACACCCCTCCTAGGTGATGCTCCTTGCTGTCCAAAGCCACTGAACACTGGGGTGATTTGTTATGCAGCAACAGAGAGCCATCGCTGAGGAAACAGCAACTCGAAAGGAGGCAAAAACACACAACGAAGCACCCAGAGACTTTAGTATCAGGTGACTATTCTACCCATGACAACAAAAGGCTCACAGAGCGTACTGGCCATGCCAGCAGGCAGACACGGGTGTCCCTAGGAGCTCCCGGTGGGACCAGGGAGGCAGGGCACCCAGCCGAGCAGGGAGAATGGGCTCTGCACAGGTGCTTGGCCACCTCGCCCACATCTTCTCACCTCTCCCAGGAGCCCACAAGGGGGAATAATGATCTCATGAGGTGACAGGAGAAACAAAGGACACTGCGCCAGCCCCACTGGCTACAGGGTGATGGCCCGTACAGTGGCTTCTCGCACAGCAGGAAAAGACACCCCCCCAGGTGCTATGTCCAGTGGGGGGCTCTGAGTGACCTTCCACCTCTCTTTGGGTCCTTGCTGTCTCTCCAGTGAAGCAGAAAACGGGGGAGTCACGACTGGTGTAGTGTGAAGCAAAAATTTATTTAGAGCTTGGCAACTGCAGAGAAAGCAGAAGAGAATCTACGTTGGCAGCAGAGTGGTGCTGCTACAGGAGAGGGGTCTCCCGCCCGAGCGCCCAGGGAGCAGGAGAGGAGCTTCATACCTGCAGGAGCTGAGCTGGTTTCTAAAAATAACGGTTTCACTGACTGGTGCAGTCTAGGCCAATCGGAGTTCTTGTTTCTGGGAAGGGGACAAGGTCAGCGTAAGTAAAAGTGAGTAACACTTTGTAAGGATACAGTAAGCTCCATTTTCTCAAGCACGCGGTACACAGACAAGCGTGTGATGATTTTACAATGTTAGTCATCCATGATTTGCTCTGGCCTTTTGTTTATGTCCCTCTGCCCCGATGTAGGGGTCCCCCAAAACAATCAAAGACATCGTATCACGGAGATACTCACACACCCATGTTTGTAGCAGCACAACTCACAATAGCTCAGTCTTGGAAGTGGCCTATGGACAGATAAGTAAAGAAAATGTGGTCTTTACACACCACGGAATACTGTTTTGCCACAAAGAAGAGATACCATTTGAATCACTTGTAGGAAAGTGGATGTACCTTGAAACCACAATGTTAAAGTTCATATTGCATGATTTCTCTCATGTGAGAAACTCAAAGTATAAATAAAGAGAATAATAAGAGATAGACAATAGGAAATGGGGAGATAGCTTTTTTGGGAATAAATGGAAATGCGATCTTGAGATGGAGGGAAAAAGGGAAGGGAGAGGAAGCTGAACAAGAATTATGGTGTGCTCTGTATGTGCACCAGCTCCCCACGATGAGTGCAATCATTATACACTTCAAGCATGGACTACTCAAAAGAAAAAGAAAAAAGGAAAAGCCCCCCACCCAGGTGCAGCCCCCTGTAGGGTGTCACCCGGATCTCACTCCCTTGGCCCGCTCAGGTGGCATCTTTCTGCCGGCACAGCCAGCCCCTGGACGGGCACCAGATTCCCCTTCTCCCAGCACCCACCCCTCCCACAGGCCAGGGTGGTGCACAGCCTGTCAGAGCCGGAGAGGGTGGAGGCCGCCAGCGCACACTACTGTGAGTAAGCCCTGCCAGCCCGCGCCCGGCCTGGGGGGCAGCCGCTATTCCAGCAAGAGTCGGCCCTCCTGCTCTCCTCTGCCAAGCGCCCCCTTGTCTAAATAGCACGCATAATCAGCACCTCTCCCCGCCTCTGCCCTCGTAATTGCTGTTGGACTCCTGATGCCTGTGTAGGAAGTGCCTTCCCGACCCAGGCACCTCGTGTGTGCCGTATGGTGTGTGCTGTTTCTAATCCCGGGCGTCACCGGGACTTTCCCCGTTTCTCTGCTATTTGAGACAGGGACTCTCTCTTGAAAGTTATTCTTATTTGCAGAGCCTTCAGCCACTTTCCCCTGCTTGGCCTTGCTGGATTCTTAGAAATCAATTTCCAAATCAAGAGAATGGGTCGACCTAGGGTTTTCTGTTTTGGTTTTTTTTTTTTTTTTTTGAGACAGTGTCTTGCTATGTATTCCAGGCTAGCCTCAAACTCACCAGATCTTCCTGCCTCAGCCTCCCGAGCGCTGGGATTACAAGCATACGCCACCACACCTGACCAAGCTTCCTTTTCTAAGAGAGAAGATGGAGGCAGAAAGGGATTCAGAGACCTGCTCACTGCTGTGAAGCTCAGTACCAAAGGAGAGAGGCCGACTCCAAATAAAAGCCGTTTGTATTTGACATTGTGGTTTCTTGCTTCTCTGCTTCTCCCAGTTGCCAAAACTCAAACTTAACTACCCTCAGGGTGCCACTTCCTGACCTGGACATCTTCGCCTTACTCACAGCCACTTACAATTGGTTGTAATCTCAACTCAAACAGTGTCCTCTCCCTCCTCCCTGCCCCAAGGTGCGCTGCAATAAGAGGATGCAGTATCATTTTCTGACCACTTATCATGTGTCAAGTACCGTTCTGCGGTCGTCCACACAGAGTGGATCGTGTGGCACCCTCTTCTCCAGGAAGCGTCAGTATCTCCAACCCCGGATGTGTGCAAAGCCTCCATCCAGCTGTGTCCTCCACTTCTGCATTCTCACATCCGTCATGCCGAAGGGTCACACCTGCCAGCCCACAAATGCCACAGACTATTTCTCACGAAATGACCTTCTTTTCATATAAGGGCAGATCAGAAAATATAGTGTGTGATTGAATGTTTTAAAATTTATTATGGTAAAAGATGTGTGGCCATCAATCTCCCTCAAAACACCCCTCTGTCATGGCAATAGGACTTCTACTGTCAGATTTTTAAATTTAAACATTCAGTGTATTTTGTGACCACTCTGCATAAGTTTCTCCAGTCACTGTCTATTTCTCACTTCCTTTTCACAGAATAATTTCTCAAGAAACTATCAGTATTCTCTGCACCAATTCCTCCCTCCATTTTCCATCCAAGCTTTTCCAGTTGGTCCTCTGTGCCGACCTCAACTCCGGTCAAGCTCACCGTTGGCTCCCATGTGGCGACACCAGTGGTCACTCCCCAGCTTCAGTTTCCTGCTGGCCGAGTATGACAGAGATCCACTCTAGCCCCCGAGTTTCCCAGGTCCCAGACCCACTCTCTTGCTTAGCCACCTGCCTCAGTGGTCCTCCCTTCTCCACACTCTTTTCTGGGTCTTCTGCATCTGTGTGGCTTGAGGCTCACTTCTCAGGGTCCTCTGTCCCTGCTGGCCCCTCCAGTCACTCCATTGTGTCCTGTGACTTCACGCCATCTCCATGCGGATGGCTCCTGAAACTTTGTTCCCTGTGCTTGAAACCCCTGGTGCTCCCTTGTCGCTCAAAGTGGAAGTCCTTGTGCAGATCTACAAAGCCACACGTGGTCTGGCTCCCCAGTTCCCCTGAGCTCGTGTGTTGTTCCTCTGCTCCGGCCTCCCTGCCTCCCTTCCCCTTGAGTCCCACCCAGGTTTGGTCCCAGAACCTTTCAACTTCTGCTCCCTCTGCCTGCATCAGTCTCCCGCCATGTCTATCAGGTTTTCTCTCTTACTCAGGTCACTTTATGGGTCTTCTTGATCACCGTGATGTTGGACTCCAAGTGGCCTTCATGAGGCCCAGTCCACCTCTGGGTCATCTTCCCCTGGAACATGGGCAGGAGCAGGCAAAGTGTGGCAGAGGCCTTGGGAAATCCCTCCCCTATGTTGTGACATTCTAAGAGTCCATCCTGCACCAGACTCATGCTAGAGACTTTCTCCCTTGCTGGTGCAGAAGCAATAAGCATCTGTCACTTCTGGAACTTAGAGTGACCTGTGACCAACAATCAGCAAGAAACCAGACGTCTCAGTCCTATACCAGCAAGGAAATGAGTCTTGCCAACGGTGCCTGTAGCCGAGCCCCGGACGGGAGCACAGCTCGCCAGCCCCTGGACTGCAGCCAGAGGAGGCCGGCCGAGCTGTGCCCGGATCTTCACCCACAGGGCGAGCAAGACGACAAAGTTCTGCTATAGAAGCCGTCAAGCTGGTGCTAATGTGTTAGGCAGCAATGGATAACAAATGCAATCACTCTGCAAAGCCTCCTTCCCTGTCTTCCTTCTCCTCGCCGTTTCTCTCCATCATGTAGTTTTCCCATCCCGAGTGGTATTTAATTTTTTTCTCGTCTATTTAGCATTTCTATCTTCCCCTAAAACATAAGATCAGAAAGGATTCGCAGTTGAATTTGCAACCCCTAGGAAGGTGTGTAGTTCATGACAGAAACTAAATAGAGGTTTTAAAATGAGACTATCAGCCCGTTTTTCGTGACTGCTGGGAAATACCTGAGGCAGCCAGGTTGACTTCGTTGGCTCACTGTTCTGGAGGCAGGATGCAGAGGTATCTTATTCTTCTCAGAGTCCAGCGTGACTCAGAGTGTCACAGGGTGGAAGGGACCACACACGTGTGTGGTCTTCTGGTCTCTCTCCTTCTCCTGGAACCACCAGTATTCAACTGGGGGGCGCCACCCTGATAGCCTCATTGAATCCCTCAGTCACCTCCTGAGTGCTCGACCTCTAACAGCCCGGGCAGGTTAACTTCCACTCTCTCAGTGCCCCATGTGGAGATGCAGTTTCACAATGATGTTGCCCACATTGCAGCCAAAGCATTGAGTGAGCGAATGGTTGGGTCACTTACTAACAGCTGCATTTTTATGTGTGCAGTAGCCCAGTGCTTCTGGGATACACGGCTAGGTTTCCTTTTTTCTAATACATCACAGACCAATTCTTTCATGAAGTGTAATTTTTTTTTTAAATTACTAGAACATAAAATTACTAGAACATGAAATAAAATGAAGCCAATTTTTAAATTATTATTAGGTTCAGCAGACCTAGAATGAATGTCAAATTGTTATAAAAATGCCTAAGTACTTGCCGTTAATTCTGTGTCTGTCTCATTGCAGAGGAGTCCTTGGGCAGCAGCAGTCCAAGGAAAATAATTCTGTGTGTCACGTTGGAGCAAATAGCCAGCACTCTGCACGAACTGTCACCGATTCTTTCTGCCGTTTCTGTGTGCTCTTCCTCCTAACTTTCGGGTGTCCTTCCTCCAAAAGCCTGCTCTGAGACTTCTGTGCAGGTCCTGGAGCCCGGCTCGGCGTCATCCAATCGGGGGGAGGCAAACACAGACTCCTGGAAGTTTAGCCTGAAGTCGCAGCTTTGCTCAGTGCCTCCCTCTTCCTGTCCAGCTGCTCCGGGGCTGTTGGTGCTGCTCCTGGGAGCACTTTGTTAATAAATAGCCTGCACGTGCCTTCTCATCTCAGCCTGGCAGACTGTGGCAGGTGTTGTCTGATTGCACCATGACGAGAAGGATACAGTCTCTCATCAACCTGGTGCTGAACTAAGGAAGTAGAATGGAAAGAATTCACAACCAATGCGCTATGCGGAGTACACGCTGAAACACTGCGGTGTCAACATAATAACACCCATGCTGTAGTCAACCAAGCAGGGACGATGAGAAAAACAGATGAAACGTTCTTTAAGAATACACATCCCAGCTGGGGATTTAGCTCAGTGATTAGAGTGCTTGCCTTGTAAGCACAAGGCCCTGAGTTCGATCCCCGGCACCACAAAAAAAAAAAAAAAAGAATACACATCCCAGAGTTAGTCGGCCAGCATGTGCTAACCAAGAACCAAGTCAGTGCTCCATATACGGCTGTGACGCCGGAGACCACGTAGGCGACCACGAGGAAGTGAGAGCCGCCTCTCTGCCTCCCCCGCTCTTCCCTTGCGGCCAACCAATGTGCGGCCGGCAGTCCTGAGTCTCACACGCGGCTTAGTCTCCGGCTCACCAGTCTACGTTCTCTTCACCGCCCCGGGCCGCTTCCCTGGCCTCGGGCCGAAGCTGAGAATGCGGGGTGCTGGCCGTGAAAGAACTGGAAAGCAAGCAAGCAAAAAGAACGACGTGTATTCATCCGGCTGTCTTCCAGGCCTCCTAGAAGATGCATCATATTGCAAGCATTTAATGAAAGATTCCTGGGAGGAAAAAACAGGTAACCCATCCGTGACTCAATTTATTTCATCCAAGGAATGGAAAACTCATAGCACTTGCCTCCTGCAGCTGTTGAAAAGATTTAATGATTTAATTTATGTAAATCACTTAAAACAGTCTCTTGATAATAAGTGTTCAGTATTAGACTCCGTCATTGTCTCACCACTGTCACCAGTGTTGGGCGAGATGATTTTATTTTCCAAGACAGGGCAGGCCAACCATCTTCCAGGGCTTCCTGGCTTTTGTCGTGGTTGCTGCTTCTCCATATACTCTCGAGACACCTGAAATCTGAAACAATGCAGTGTGCGCCCATGTAAGCCCCTTACATGTCTAACTGACATGTCAGCTACCCTACCCTAGTTCTTGTCTTTCTCATATTACAGTTTACAAGTTGGTCTCTCACCAGGAAGAGAGACCTTATCCTCCCCACTCATATTAGTCACTTTGTCATCACGGAGACACAACACCCGACACTCATAACTTAATGGAGGAGAGGTTTACTCTGGCTCATGTGGCAGTCTGTTGTTGGCCGGCTCCAAGGCAGGCAGCATGGCAGAGGGGTCTGGCAGGGGACAGTTGCTCACTTCATGGGGCACAGGAAGGAGAGAGAGAAGGAGGAGCTGGGAGGGAGATACACCCTTCCAGGTCACACCCTATGACCACCTCTTCTGACCAGACCCCACCTCCTAACAGCAAGTCAGCGATGCACCCCATAAGCCAATCAACTTCCCAAAGTCCTGCCTGTGAGTCCACGAGGCTCTTGGCAGACACTTAGATGTACATACATCCCTCTTTCTTTCGCCACACTTTGTCCTTTTCTCTAAGGTCCCACCACACCCTGTGGGATCTGCTTCCACCTTCTCTCACTGTACCCTTCACTACCCTCCCGCCACTTCCTGGAGGAAACTCACCCTTCACAGTGCAGATCAAACAGCTCTTCTAGGAAACACTCTCCTGCCCTCCAAATCTACGGCTGAGAGCTGGCACAGCCAGTTCCCCTCCAGCCACACTCCCCAACTCCCTTCCTTCCACGCCACCTCCCACTTCAAGGACTGAGGAGCTGCCGTCCTGCTTTGCTCACCTGTCTTTCAGCTGGAATGGCCGGGGAAATCCGCTGGGGATTCATGCGACAAGTTTCCTCCATGATCAAAGCAGGGAGCATGCAAGGAGAGTTGTTGCCTCTTGCTACTCTTGTTGCCCTGTGTCCTGCCTTTGAAAAGGACTGTGTGAGGACCTGACCCTGAAGCAGCCATGGTTGACATGAGGGTGTGACCCAACAGGACAGGTGAGACAGAGATCGAGGAAGGGCCCGGACACTGCAGGCCTGCAGCATCAACCAGGAGCTACCTAGTTCCAGGACTTCTGTTAAGTAAACGGTATGTGTACCATGGTTTAAGACACAATGAACTAGTTCTTCTAGAACATATCCTAGTACGTATCCTAATACACACAGCTCGGACACACCTAGTACATATTCTACGTATTCTAGTCCATGCAGCTTCTGACGTCGCAGCCTCACCTCATGACCAGTGGTGGCAGGTCAACCTACCTGATTTCCGAACCAAGCTGTATTTAACCACCCGTGAGCTTGAGGTGGGCTGCATCTTCCCAGAGGAGGAACCCTTTCCCGGTCCTCATAAGGACATCGTATCGGCTGGCAGGGACGCAGCAAGGCTTCTTCTCAGGTGCTCCTATAATGCTGGCCCCATATTTCTCATCATGCCCTTATCCCACGTTGAGGTTGCTGATTTCCTTCTTGAATTCCTCACGAGACTCAGTTACTTGGGGGCAAGAAACATCTCTGATTCACTCTGCATCCTCACAGCCTAGCCAAGTGCCTGGGGTGTCATAGAGCAATAATAAATGGGTTTAAACCATTTATTATTGGCGGTGAACCTTTGAGAGCTTTCAGTGATACCAACACCGTGCTGCACCCTGAGTGCCAAAGCTTCCACCACTGGTTTAAACTAACTAGAATTCAAGTTATAAATTAAGCTTTGGTTGGATGTTGTCATCGGCTTCAGTTTAGGAAATAGTTGGGAAATAGGGGAACAATAAGGGTCCAGGATGGACCATGAGAGGCCTCTTCAGATGACCATCCTGGTGTGCAGAGAATGTAACCTGGCAACGGCTGGAGCCCGCGTGACTCGGTTGCAAACAAGCACCCATCACACGCCAGTCCTCCTTTCTTTATTCAGTAAAAACGTGTTGAGTGCCCGCTACAAGCCAGATTGTGTCTTTCGTCTGCAACCTTTGCAATTTCAGACCTTCCAAGCACATCTCAGGGTAAGTGCGGTCTTTGACTTTCCTTGGATACCCAGGAGACAACTTATCCTGTTAATTTCTTCTTTATGTAATTCCTGTCCCAGGAGAATTCGCATTTTAAGAAAAGCCCTGGAGAAAAGACAATGCTGACTTCAAGCAGAGGGTCACAAGTCCAGGCGTCTGCAGGTGCCAGCCTGGAAATGCAGTCGCTTTGTTGGTGTGATGACCGGTGGCCTCCCGGAGGTCCCCTGACCCAGTCAAGTCCAGCCAGGGAGAAGCTCCACATCACCACATCTTCTGATCTTTCACAAAAAGCCAAAACGCTGTACTTTTTACAAGAATCCCCTCGACATTAGTTGCTGGCATCTAATTCAAACTTTTTACAAATGCCATTTTGGCCACAAGACCCACTGTTTGAGGGGAATGAGCAGAGAAGGTTTCCTAGGCATCCTGTGGGTCCCAGCCGGCAAAGGCTTGGGAGAAAGCGTGGCATAACAAAGGAGGCACAAAAAGTAGGCACAGTTTGGCTGCGGCCCGCGAGACCCTTGCGGCAGAGTGGCAGCCAGCTCTCGCTGCGCACCGGAGACGTCGCCCCGAGGCGAGTGAGGCTCCCCGCTGCACGTGTGTCAGCGCGGGATTCGGGCCTAGAACCAAGGCCCCTGACTTCCACTTCGGGCTCTCTCCAATTCGCACTCTCTGTGGGCGACCGGCTCCCTGAGGTTTCTGATGAGAGGTTCTCCCCGTTTCTCACCGTGAGTCGGGTGCTCAATGAGCTTGCCTTGTGGGGCTTCTGAGTCTGGCACATGCCAGCCACCCAACAGTGTGAGCCACTTCTTTATGAGCACAGCTTCATTCACTTGCTTTACTTTTCCACTTATTAAAGAAAGATGAAGACAAAACACTTCTCCCTTCCACTGGCTCCACCTCTGGGAAAGCTGCACGTTCTAGCACTTCCTCACACCGGAACAATTTCTCAGAAATATTGCCAAGATTTCTAATAGTACAAAAAAAAGACGAGTGGGTAGAAGAAGGAAGTATGGAAGGAAGGAAGGAAAGGAGGGAGGAAAAAAGAGACAGACAGAGAGGAGGGGAAAGAGAAGGAGGTGAAGAGGAAGAATAAAGGGAAAGAGAGAGAACGGAAGAAGTCCATCTCCAAAGCAGAATGTACCCTCCAGAACAGGCCAGTCCCTGTCCGCACACCTCTCCACAGTAGTCTGAGGTGTTACGCAAAATTCGAGAGATGACCATGGCAATTCGCTGGAAGCCAGCACTAGTGATGCCCAAATCCACGGCCCGCCTCCCCGGAAGACAGCCCATCCACATACAGGAAGACCCAACCTGGAAGAATAACATCAAAAATGATACACATGTTTTGGGAAAGAATTCCACTTACATGATTACTTTTAAAATTCACCACGGGGTCCCCCTAGTGTATTTGAAATACAATTTTATTTGCAAAATTTAATTAAAAATCTGCAGTTCTAGAGCCAGGATGAATTGCTGAGATAAACGTCTTCCTTTTACGGATAAGAAAAGGTCCCAGAAAGCAGAAGAGACCGGCCACCATGTGGTAGAGCCAGATGCAGCCGAATGACAAATAGATTTACTGCTATCGTCATTTCATAGAGATCGTCAAATGTTAAAGTGGGAAGAATCTTACCAGTCAATAAGAAAAGCGACATTAATAGCTTTTATGGAGTAGTCACCATTGCTGGGTGCTATACAGACAGAAGGCAACTGCAGACGTGGTGCCTTTCTTATGCGAAGGACATTTTGTTTCGATTGTTAAACCAGACCTAAGGGTGCTTAAGGTCACTCAGCCCACTATCAGCAGATATCAGCATTAATGCCAACTTTCCAGTGCTATGTCTTCACGCCGCCATACTGTCTTCCAGGAGACCAGGATGTGCTTATTAAGTTAAAGAAGAAACACAGGTGTCTCCTGCTTACTTTCTAGTCTAACTGTAGCAGGCACCCACATTTAAGAGACCCACCCCACAGGGCCCGAACACTCTGAGAAGAGGACGCTGGTGAAGTGAATACTCTTGTCATCATTCGGCTCTTAGTTTGAGCCCCGACAGTTTGACAGTGACCACCCCAAGAAGAACTCCCCATCCCAGCTCCAGTCACCATCAGCAACACCTTCTCTTGAGTCTCATCTTTCTTGGTACTTATCTTACAGATATCACTATATGCATCTATTTATGCACTTATTTCTGCCGTAAAAGTGTCTGAGATAGTGTCCTCTCTACCTTATTTACATTAAGTTAGCATCTACACATGGCCTAGCTTACTGCAAGTGTGCAGTATATACTTGTGGCCTAGTGAATGAAAAATAGCTCTCGCTGTCAGTCGCTGGATTTACACAGGCTGCTATGACACAGACACCCTGTCACTCAGACACCGAGTCCCTCAGGGGCACCCCAGCCAGGGACAGACCCAGAGGTGGACCAGCTTTGGGGGAATGTTTTGTTAACAGAAACCCTCACAGCCTGTCAACCTTCCTGCTGAATCCAGCAATCTGTTTCCATTTCGACATGGTTGTAATTTTTTTTTTAAACTACATCTGTAGAGCTGAGAAGTGTTACAGTGATTTCCATAATCACAAGCTTCTTACCCCACTCTCACCAGTTTACTCGAAGTGACAGTGTTTATTATGTAGGATACGTACATTATGGCTCCAAAGTCGTTTTCTTGGATGTCACCACTTCGCTTTGTTTCCGCTTGTTTCTCCAGCAGAATGATTCTCTCAGGAGGAAAACTAAGATTTTTAATAAAAGCACAACACTGTAAAAACTGTTTTTAAGGGAAAGTCATTTTTTATGAGCTCTGCTCACTGCCAGACTTCTGAATACATTCCGTTTCTTCCTCGGCACTGTGTCCCTTGCGGATGTAACCGCCTGACGGGGACTCTGTTGTATTTCCCTCATGTCCCACAGCCTTGACATAATCCTAATATTTAAAATATGCTTGATTCATATTTGTGGAATGTGGAAAAATAAACATGCTCCCTTATTATACACCTGGAGAAACATGGCAGCTACCCATATTTGCAGTCTCAGCAAGACCTGGCCAAGTTAGGCTTAGCGAAGAAATCAATTCCCTATACCAGCATCATGAAAATCTACTGTCTGGTCAAAATTTTCTCTGTTTATAACCCATTCGTTCACAAGATTTTTTTTTTCTTTAGGAAAAAAAGCTCCTACTATATGCAAAGTAAAAATCTAAACCTGAGTTAGTAAAAAATCACTCTTCATGTCAATAGTTTTCAGTAAAGGAACTCTTGCCCTCCGGGTGATATTCTGGGAAATTGTGGGGACCGTGTTGGTTGTTACAATGATTTGAGAGAGGAATATAGGTACTTAATAGACAAGGATGAAGGATGCTGGATACTTGGAAATGGCTGCTCCTGCCCAATGAGAAACTGTCCATATTCCACATGACTTCCTAACGTCCCACCCAGTACTCATACAAGATATGATTAAAAAAAAATTCAGAGTGTGTTTAAATTTAAAAAGATTTATCATAGTAAAAGACATAGTATCCTTAACCACCCTCAAAATACTCCTCTGGCTTCAAACACACTTATCCCATTACTCTTGGCACTTTCCGAAGCAGCTCTGGGAGGCTTCTTTCCTGAGTGTCTTTATAAAGTTGTGTGCTTGTGGCTGCTTTGATCTTCTGAAGGGATTTGGGGATTTCATTTTCATGGTCATTTTGACTTTTGGAAAGAGCCAGAAATCACGCAGTGCCAGATCTCATAATTAAGGTGAATGAGGACACACAGTAATGTTTTTATTTGACAGAAATTGCCATAGAAGTTTGACCAACCAACAAGTGATGAGTGTAAAAGTAAAAACATTTATTACAGTAAAAGACGTATTGCAGGGTCTTCAGCTCTGAAGCCCCTACCACCTCACAGTGGCCATTTACGCTCTTTCTTTTCCATCTTTTTTCCCACATAAACTGTCTTTCATTATAGAAAAAAAAAAGATAACTATTAATTCCCCTCAAAATACTCAGAATTCCTCCTTTCACTGTGAACACACATATCTCATATTTCTTAGCAATGTACCTATTAGTGTAATAGTTTTTAATGTAAGTATCCATCATATTTTTCAATCACCCTTGTATGTGTGAGGAAAAACCTGTTTGTAGTTGAGTCTAACATCTGATTCCCTTTTGCGTATATATAACCTGCTTTTATTTGAAAGGTTTTAACATACATGGAATTTTTCAGGAATGCTGTTTCTATGAAAATCACAAGTAGTGGACTCGTTACCACTCGACTCTGCAGCCTCAGGGGACACGATTGGCCGGTAGGATCAGAGAGGGCTTCACCACGGAGCTTAGTTGACAAGCAACGCGTTCGCAGTGGTGAGGCGATCAGGGTGGCGGAAAGTTTCACACAGGAGAGTCGAAAGCCATCGTAAAAGCAGCAGCTTCGCCCGTCGATGAAGTGTCTTTGCCGTCTCTGAGTCCCTAGAAACTGGTCGGTGCTCCATAAATGTCTGCTGAGCAGAGTTCAGAGCTATTTATGATAAGCAACAAGTATCTTCTCTTCAAGTATACACTGGCCTCTCAGAGGCACCTGAACAAAAATGCTTTTAAGAATCAGGTATTTTTCCTAAAGCACACATTTTTTCCCATTTCTGTGGCCCGCTGCCTCACGCCCTCCATGAGCTCACGGCAGCTCCCGTGGGCTGCCCTCCTAGTCCTCTCAGATGCACCCCAGAGAAACCCAGCTCCCTACTGCAGTTCAAATACTGCTCTTGCTTCTGTTTCACACCCCAGCCGTTCAATCTGCCTGCTTTATGTTCTCAGTGACTTATTTAAAATTTCACCTAAACGGATAGATGAACAATTATGCAGCTGAGATAATGGTGTGAGATGACGGGTGCACTCACGCATTAGGAACTCTGCCCTTGCAAACCCATTTTTCTGAATCTTACAGCAATGACATCTGAAGTTGCCCTCCCCCTTTTTTTTCAGGTGTTTGGACAATTTTTGACTTCTAGCCTTTGTTGTACAGGATGACACAAATTACCTGAAAGAGACCAGGAAAAGGAATGGGCTACCTAGTGATATTCCAGTTGTCTTAGGGAAAATTCTAAATGTGTTTTTGTTTAGAAAAAAGTTTAAACTTAAAAAAAGTTTAAGTCTTGCTCTGCCCATTATAAAGAACACATACTGCTGCCTTAATTCACCTTGGAGTGCAGAGGATGCCCTGCATCTCCTGGGACCTGGAGGGGTCTTTTGTCAGCGCCCTTCCGTGGTGCAGCAGCTTAAGAGATGAGCTAAGTACGTCTTGGCCCCGGGACCTTGGTTAAGTGCCTTTCATGGTCAGCCATATTTCTCATTAAACTCCTGATGTCTGCCCAATTTTTTGCCACTGATGAGAGAAAGAAATTCTCACAACTTCAAACTTTTTGAGTCTTGTTTCTCATTTTTGCATTCATCATTGCATTCTTGTTTTAAGGAGCTCTTGTAATGGAGTTACTGAGTATCAGGCCAGAGATTCCTACATGCCTTGTCCTAAAAGCTACCTTACAGGGTCCCAGTGGACACCTATTGTTCTTGTTACAAATAGAGACATTTCTTATATGCTTGCTGCCTGCAAGGTTTCCACAAAAGAAAGGGAGGGAAGCAAGGAATCACTTAACACAGATTCTGGTGATTTCAACACAGGTGATAGCAAAAGCAATAGCTTCACTGCTGTCCTTCAGCTAAGATGGTGGCGCAAAAAGATCGAGGCGCATCCAGTTCAATCCACGCCCTACTGTGACCGAGGTGTGTGACCTTGGGCAAATCCCCTTGACGCTCTTTGAGTCACCACTAGCATCTGTGAAATGGGGGTTGGATTAGATCACTTTTGAGGCCCTTTCTTGCTGGCAGCTTCTAAATCTGCATGGCCTTATCCCTAATTTGGGGACCAATTTCTCCTCGCTTCTTCCATTTCAGCACCAACTTCTAAGGCACACTATATAAAGACTGATAGTATTTTGTGGTTATTTTTTCCTGGCTTCAGTGCTGTTAAGTGGGGTGACTCACAGGGCTGGGTTCCAGCTGGGGGCTCAAAGCTGTCCCTCCGTAAGGAGGAGCTCTGAGATTGTGAGGGAAGAAAGAAAACAAAACGTATCACTTTGCTACTTCCTCCCTACATTCTTGATTCTAGTGAAACTCACAACCAGCAAAAGAGAAAGACACTCTGAGCAAGGTGGGCCCCGTCTCCAAGGTCCCACAGCTTGCAGTGAACGAGGAAGGATTCCCCCCACCCCTGAGGAGTGAGGGGACCTGATGAAGAGGGCTCCAGATAAACACCGGTGTGGCGCTTTTGTGTCAGGCCGCGCCCCTCACACTGCTGATAAGCGTGCCACTCCCACCCTGGACGGGTCACTTTCCAACAACCACCTCCAAATCATTTTTAAAAATAACTTTTTTCTGATTGTAATAATACATACTTAATACAGGAAGCAGAGAAAAGTTGAAAACAAAAATTTAAAAATTATACATGATGTCACCAACAAGTATTTTGGTGTCTTTCACCAAGCAGTTTGATGCTCTTCAGGCCATTGTTTTCAATAAACATACTGTAACCCAGACATCAGCTGGGTTCTTCCTCTTTCTTTAAACTTGAAATAGGTCCATTTAGTCTTTTCCTGTGTTAATCGGAACTCTTTCACACTGGCTCAGCAAAAGAGAAATTTATTGGATCCTAGAAAACTTCAGACTAGCAACTTAAAGCTCCACCCACAGGAGACAGGATCAGCACACGGGGGTGCAGGGACCTAGTGAAATGTCCTGCAGTGGAGAAAGTGAGTGAACTAAAGTTGGACATTGGAGCAGAGACAATCTGCACAAATGTAACACCGAAGGAAGCAAAGTAAGTTGAAAGAACACACATATAAACATTATTTTGTGTGTAATTTTTGAAGGATGCATAGAGACACGGGTCACAAATACATATACTGTATATCTAAAGAGGGGAAATGGAGGATTGAAAGAAACAAACCCCAATTTGAGAAGAGTGGGACAGGAATCAAGAAGAAGTAAAAAGAATACATGAACTATGTTGGTGGTGTTTTAAGTTCTTAGATTGGACAGTGAATGTCATGCTTTGGTTCTACTAATTCTATGCATGCTTGAAACTCTGAAAAGCTTCATAATATATTCTTAAGGGCCCTCCCTCCTCCCATCACCACACTCACACAGACACAGCACACTCTAAAAACATCCAGGGAGTCTCCAGGTTCGGGTGGGCCAGCGCCCCGGTCTCTGTCATCTCTCAGCTCTGTCTTCGCTGAGGCAGCCCCACTCATCAGCAAACCCCGCCCTGACTTGGCGATGGCGTCCTCCTGGTTCTGACTGACAGACCAGCACTCTCACAACCCCAAGCGGGGAGTGGGCAGGCTCGTCCTGAATCCACTGCTGCCTTGGGGATGGGGACACGTGACACTCGCTGGCTGGTCTGAGCTGGGCATCCACCCCGAGTCATGATGTGGGTCAAGAATGTCCAAATCCCACAGACTGGAAGGGGGGTAGGTGATCCCTTAGAAAAAAACCAAGGTGCTGTTAGCAGAAGATTGAACAGATTTGGGATAGGTGTAAACAACAGATGTCCACTCTAATTAGTGAAAAACAGACATTTTACTGATAATACCTTAAGGGACCTGGAAGAGAGGATGGACAATAAAAAGCCTACAGCAAACAACCTGACGACACCAACAAAACACTTCACCAGGGCCGCGCTCACAGCGCCGCTCCCACCCACACCTCGCAGGGGCTTCTCTCTGGGTCCCCACCCCAGCTTCCCAACCGCGCTCCCTCCTGTGTGCCGTTCTGCACATAGCGCTCTGTATCTCCTCAGCTTCTGCTCGCAGATCCTACAATCAATAGGATGCACCCACTCAGGAAGCAGGAGCATTCGGGGACTGTTGTTTATTGCTCGGGAACCCCTCGGGGGTCCTACCCTCTTCCAAACACAGTTCCGAACCACAGCAGCTTCCAAATGTTTGCAACCCTTTAACCCAGAGCGTTTAATACCAGCTGCTAGTGTGACACATTTTCTCCCCATTTTCACTTCTGTGCTTGTTTACAGAATGGCGATCGTAAGCATTTTATGGTTTTATACTGCGTTTTTGCATTTTTCTCAAGTCATTAATTACTCCCCTAAAATCTTATTTCTCTGATGACTGCCTAATATAATATTATATGAATGTACCATAATTTTTAAGTAACCATCTATTGCCAGACACTTCCAATGTTTCCATTTGTTATCATATTATAAGTAATGCTGACATTAACATATGTTCATAATCACTAAGCTCTTCTCCAAGCGTCGCCTTGGGGTCCGTTCCTAGAATTGGAATTTCTTAGTCAATGGAGTGTGAACATTTTTATGGCTCAGAATACAGTTTGCCAAATAGCTTTCCAGAAATACTATAGGCACATCCTCTCCTCTAGTCCTGTAAAAGAAGAGAATAAAGTCATTCTGATTTTCTGAGCATTTCTCTCTGCCCTTTGATCTGATACTTGTTGGGCTCCGATATGCCATGAGGAGTCCAACCGTAAAATGAGGATGGTGGCCTGGTACTGTGCCCGGTGTGGCGCTAACCCCTTCCAGAGGGAGTGTAACAGTGCAGAGAGAGCCTTGCTTTCATTTTTCTCTTCTGTCTCACATCCCCAGTTTCTCGACCCCGTCCTCGATTCCTCTTTTACTTTACCACCTCATAGTCAATCTTTCTTGGGTTCGTTTTTATTAGTATGTATCTGTGACACGTAATAATGATTTTGAGAAATTGGGATATATACATACGGCACCTTAACCATTTTTATTTCCCCAGACCCCTCATCTACCCCTGCGATCTAGCCCTTACCCACAGACTCTCTTCCCACCTCCACTGTCTACCTCTTGTTTCCTATCATCTATTATTTTGCTCTTTGAATTATTTGTAGTTTGAGTTTCTCATATAAGAGAAGCCATGTGATTTTTAACTTCTGTGTCTGATGTATTTCACTTAGCCTTATGGTACCAAAGTGGACAAGTTTTCCTACAAATGACTCCACTTTATCCTTCTTTATGGGTGAGTAGTACTCCCCCATGTAACTAGACCACATTTTCTTATCGATTTCTCTGCTGATGGACATATAGGCCACTTCCAGGACTTAGCTATTATGAGTTGTGCTGCTATAAATATGAATAAAAGCATCATATTACAGTGACAGGTCCATATTTAAGTTTAAATCAATGCCAATCCCTTCCACTTCTGACATCTAACCTGAATTTGGGCACATCTCATCCTTGGCTACCATATTAGGTCCCACTACCATCAGCCGGAACTCAGACTATCAAGATCCAGTCTGTTCTCCAAGCAGCAGCCAAAGTGATCTGTTAAAAGCATAAATACACTTGTTGCAAATAGGGAGGAGTGGGTAAATGGAAGAGAGGGGAGGGGAAGGGGGGGAAGAGGGGGAAAAAGCCAAGATGTATCATGTACAGGTACAAAATAACCATGTCGATTATGATCATTATGTATACAATGTACCAATACATGTTCTTGGTTAAAAAAAAAAAAAAAAAAAAACCAAAGTGATCTGTCTCAAATGTAAAGTAACATAGGCGTCCCTGCCTACTGCTCTTGCGCACCTTGGAACAGCAGGACCTCGCTTCCTCCTCGGTCTCGCCCACGCTGCCTGCCTTCCAGGCAAGCCATGCGGCTCCTTCCTGCGTTCCCACCCCAGGCCCAAGTCTCACCCAGCACCAATGCTTCCGGCTGCTGACCTGGTCCCCCCCCATCCCTTCCTTGTCATTCATCTAGCTTCATTTTCTTCATTGTACTTATTTTGAATAAATCCAAATCTCTTTCTGTTGTTGTTTACTTGTTTATACTTGTATTGTCCAAGGAAAATGTAAAGCACATGTAGGCAGGGTCGTCTCAGCCTGGCAAGCTCACTACTCTTCCCCAGAGCAGAACCGTGCCAGACACACGACAGACATTTATTAACTAGCCCCTGCTTTCTTCTCCTCCTTCTTCTCAGTCCTCTTCTTTCTCCTTTAACCACCCTTTGGATTCAGAACATTATTGTCTGTCATCTAGAATTGTAAAGATTCTCGCACCTCCCTCATGGAGCTCTCTCCCTTCCGTTTCCTCATTTTCCTCACCTGCCCTGCAGCCCACCACCACAGTGGCTGCTCTAGAACACCTGAACACGATACCTGCCGCGTGGTGTAGGAAAGTATAGTGTCCTAGCAGGGTTATCCAACACCTTCTCTCTTCTCACCCAACCCAATTTCCCAGACATTTCCCCTCAGAACTACTTCCCATCCCCCATCACAGACACACGCACAGACACACACACATACACGCACACACACACACAGTCATACCAAATTGTCCCTCATTCCTACATTTCTTCTCCTCTCCAGTCTCTCTGGCTTTGCTGATTCTGTTCCTGTGAGATGAGCATTAGCACCAAAACAGTGCTCAGTTTTCAAGGCCTTTCTCAAAGACAGCCTTTTCAGAGAAAATGTTGTTTCTTAAGCTAAAATAGCTTCCTTGCAAAACCAGGATGACAAGAAGATGCCAAACTAATTGATGGCTGCTTCCTAAGGAACATTTGAGGGGCTGCATTCAGGCTGCTGGAGAAGGAGCTCTGTGATCCATTAGTCATGTCTGCCTTGGGCCTAGGAGTAGGAGTTTTGATTATACCTATTTGCTATTCTTGCCTCAAGAATTTGCATTGTAAAATATGATACTTCCCTTGGAGCATATTTCTCTTGTGTTTAATATAATATTTATTGATTGATATTCTTCCTTTGCTTTTGAACCATCATAAAATTAAGTTTAATCTGTTAAGGCATAACACAGTGTCTGTCCCATGGTACATACTAAAGATATTCTTATTGAATTTCGTCTTCTCTATAACTTTGCCATGTGGAATGCAGAACACAATGGAGCTGGGAAAGAGGTGGTGAACACAGAGCTGTAAGGAACTGAGTCAAAGGCGAATCTGTCCCCGGACCTGACATGACCATGGTGATGGGAAGTACAATTTTCTAGGAAGATCAAAGACTTTGGAAACAGATCTCTCTTGGTCCAAGCACATGGTTTCTACTTCTTGGCTGCTTACACTTTAGCAAACTCCTTAATCTCTCTGAATCTTCATTTCCTTAGCTGAAATGGGGCCCATGACACCTCGCTCAGAGGCTGCTGTGAAGATAAATGGCAGTATGCCCATTTCCCAGCTTCCCTGTGGCTCTTCCATGGCTCTCTGTAGATCTAGGGTCCCCCTCATCTCCGAGCAGATGAGCACCCCATGTTTCTTCTCCTGCTTGGAGGTAGCTGCAGTACCTCCAGTGACAGGGCAATAAAATGACCTGGTCAGACTGCGTACCAGAAACAACCCCAACAACCCACCTGCTAGCCAGAGCAGACTTGCAGAGTCTGGATCCAGCAGTAGAGGACTGCGTTTTCTCAGGTAACTTTCCGCACCACCAGATGCCCTATGCCGGAGCTCCCACACGTCTCCCTCCATGAGATAAATTGGAACCACCCGGAAGAAGGAGACAGTAAAGACAGTGCACCCTGATGCGGTTCCTGCAACCGCCCCTCCCGGAGCGAGTCGTAACTGCCACATGTAACTTTCAGAGCACGAGCAGAAAGCCATTTCCGTTTCCCATCGCCCCAGTGGACTTCTAATCTTAAAAAATACACCTAAATATTTTCCCTTAAAATATCTGTTCTTGAGTCTTATGTTCTTATGCCTTTCATGCCTAACCTTCACCATTCATGTAGCTTGTTTTAGAGGCCAAGCAAATAGGAAGCTCTCAGCACCAAGCAGATGTGCAGCGAATTCCGGTTCTCCAGACATCATTTCCAGTGTTTTGCAGTGTGGCTGAAAATTGGGGCCATAAAATGTACATTACAGAAGGACTTGGTGATGAGATGACTGAGGCCTGAGGCGAGAAAGCCTTTCCCCGGGCAAGACAGGAAGGCAGCGACAGAGCAGAGTCCATTTCTTTTCTGCTGTGCTATGTGCATAGTCCCACGAGCTGTCAGTGTGTTCTTTGTTTGCAGCACACTGCCTGGGAAAGGCATCACACGTCAGCGTGACCACCATAGGCTGAGACTTGCTATGGCACCAGTGGCTTTATGTGCATCATTTCACTCAATTCTTCCCAGGACCCGGCTACTCTTCTCCATTTATAGCTGTGAGAGCTGAAGATAGAAAGGGCAGATCACTTGCCAACAGTAGATAGCTCTGCAGCTCTGCAGATGGAGTGGGATTTGAACCTAGAAAGTTTAACATCGGAAGACTAATGCTAAGCTACCACCTGATCCTATTTCTTTTTTCAGATTTGGGAGAAGGTGGGTGGTACTAGGGACTGAACCCTGGTCCTTCGCACTGAGCTACATCCCAGTCCTTTTTATCTTTTGAGACAATCTTGCTAAGTTGCCCAGGCCGGGCCAGAACTTGCGATTCATCTCCTCAGCCTCCCCGAGGGCTGGGATTACAGCCGTGCACCGCCGGGTCTTTCTTGATCCTATTTCCTTACTAGGAGGCCTTTCCTGGTGTCTACCCACAGAGACCGCTGGACACTTAGCAACAGTGGAAAATGTGTGAGTCTGGGGTCAAGGCCAGTGACCAGGCTAAGACCTCACACCTGGGTTACTGCCAAGGGACATAGATGGCAAGGGCCTATGGGACAAGGGACGCAGGTGACAAAAGCCAGTGCTGCCAGCCCTAGAGACTGTGGGATGGCAGCTGAGGCACTGCCCTGCACCTCCCCTATTGCCTGGTCTCCAGGAGCCAATGGTTGGCTACCAGCAGGGGGCCCATTCAGAGCCAAGGCTTCCTCGGGCATCGGGCATGAGCACTGGGCATCAGAGCAGCTTCCAGGCTGTGCCCAGCTCCCTGAAACCCCACGAGCCAGGACACTGAGGCACCCACCATCTGCGCCCCTGGACGTCCTCTTGGGAAGTGCTCTCTCTTGCTGGGGACCTCGCTCTTGCTGCAAACCGTTCTCTCCATGCTATGTAGGGAAGATGGAGCTTTCCTGGATGGGCCAGTACAGGCAGACGGCACCCCGCTTTGGCCTCATGGTCACCTGGTCTCTCACTAGTCCAGCTGCTCTGCTCCTAAGCTCTTCCCACTGTCCTGTCCCTTCCTCTCTCTGGGCATTGTCTTTCTGGCTGTTAAATAAAGTGTGAGTTCCAGCACAGCCGCGTCCAGTATGGACACACTCAGCTGTCACACTGTACAATCCTCAAACTCCAAATTTTGGTGACAGGGTGGGAGCCATACTCCAAGATAGCGGGGGAAGAACTGAAGGAGGAAGGGGGACGAGGCCAGCGACTACCCTCAAAGGATGCTGAAGGGGTGAGCTTGCCGGAGGGTCAGGCAGAATAGCAAGGGCAGATTGGCCTGAGCAAGGTTCCCTTCGCTGAGTGTCCGGGAGGCACAGCAGGGCTTGGGGGCCTGGGTTACTCCTCTATCCTCAGGGCCACCAAGGACATTTGCTTATTGGTGACACGAGCGCGCAGTGGATGTCAAAGCCTGCTTAGTAGAGACTGCTAGTTCTGAATATTGAAAACCAGCCACACAAACACACACACACACACTCTCACACTCACGTATCTGTGTTTAGGGAGGCTTCCAGAGGAGAATCACATAATAGCGCCACAGACCGAGAAGGTCTCCAGGAAACTCCCCGCAGTGCTGGGAAGAGGAAGCAGGTTCGGCACAACACTGACCCTGCTAGCATGAGTGGCAGGACGGACAGCTGCGGAGGGGTCCTTGTGCTTAGCATGCAGGTCCCAGAGTTAAAAGTCCTCGCTGTGCAGAGCCTCACAGCAGGCTGTGCACCGTCTTTGGATCGAGTCCTGAGCATCGTGGAGAGGACCTGGGCTGGCCCAGACCCGGCTTCCCATCCTTGCTCTGCACACCTGGGCAGTTACCTCAGGGCCTCTGCTCTGAGTTCTCCCCAGAGCTGCTTCCCCTGCCTGCTGTTGTAGGTAATGAAGATAATGTATGGCCACACTTCTCAGAGGAGGCTGGCAAATTCCTGAGAGTGTTTGGCAGAAAGCTGGGGAGTAGGGAGGCCATGGCATAAACACAGGGCATGTTCCCAGTGTTTCTATTTTACTCCATGGCAAATCACTTCCAACCTATTTTTATATGAAGCCAAACAGGGAGCTATTATTGAGCAGAAAGGCAAATCTGCTGCCATTTTTGAAACTCAAAATGGTGAAGAACTTCCAAGATAGCAGACAGCTTCTGCATGGCCTATATCCTACATCTTCAGGGATACACATGCAATTTTTCGGTCTTCAGTGAGAGTCAGCAGGAAACTTGAGAAGTTTTGGAGTGTATGAAATACCCAGCGTGGAGTCTGACACAGAGTAAGCGGTCAGTGGCTAGTGAGCAGCACTACTAGGCATTCCGGGAATGGGGTCAGCCCTTGGGATCTTGGACTGGGAAGAGCACCCGTGTGTGTAGCCACAGGTCCCAGGGAGATGCTGACTTCTCACCAGGAGCACAGTCAGGCTGGAGCGTGTGGATCCTGGCAGGTCTGAAAAGCCTGTTCCAGGAGAAACCACCTTAGGGACCATTTCCGAGGACCCTTCCCCTGGAGAGGAGAAGAGGCAAGAGTAATTCTTTCATTAAGAGTTGACAGGAAGAAGACAGAAGAAACATTCAGAATAAACAGGTCATGACCAATAATAAGCTTTATTATTATTATTATTATTATTATTATTATTATTATTATTATTATTATTACATCTGAATAAATAAGGGGAAGATGAAACTTGTACAAAAAGAAATGCTTTTTAAAATTTGAGCTCTGGCAATGGGAAGCAGGTTATATTGGTTAGGAACCGAGGCTCTGGAGTCAGATTAATGGGGTTCAAAAGATGGCTGTGACCTGTAACAGCTCTACGAATTTTGAGCAAGTGAACTCTTTGCTTAGTTTCTTCACCTGTGAAATGATGGTAAGAAGACATTTCTCATAGGGTTGTGGCAAAGAGGAATGAAAACACACAAAGCACCTAGAACGGAGCCTGATAAATAATGAATAAATCCTTGGTATGTTACTTTATGCAAAGGTTGGTTATTGGTCTGGAAGTTTTCAGGATACAAGGGTTCTCGGAGCCGTGGATAACATAAGATTGCTCAAAAGAGAATTTCCACATCACTCTCAGTGCATGTTGCTGCAAATAGCCCAAAACCCAACTTGCCTGACATAACTTATTCATAAGGTATTTAATAATCTTGCATATAAGAATTATGGAGATAGGTATTTCTGAGGTTAGTCCAGGGTTTGGTGGTGTCATGAGGTACCCAGGCCTTTTCTGTTTTCTCATCCGCCATTTTTTGCATGCCGACTTTTTATTCCCAAGCTATTTGCCTCAATATGGCTGCCTCAGCCTGCATGCCGTGCCTTCTACCAACCATGTTGAAAGCAAGAATATAGAGACAAAAAGGTTTCTCTCTTTGAGATTCTGTCTTTTCACATGGAAAAAATAACTCTTTGAAGCCTTCTGGCAGATTTTTCCAGATTTATTCTAACTGGCTTGTAAGCAAATCAATAAAAAAAAGAACGTGGGACTAATATTCCCGCATAAACTGACTACAACGTGTACCTCAGATCCGAGGTAGTCACCTACTTTCCTTAAATCTAGCAGACTGAACAAAATTTAGGGGCAACAATGGTTTAGTAGCTGTCACCTTTCACGTTTGTGCAACACCAGTATTGAAAGAGTCAGAAGAAAAGAAATAATGTAAGACACAAAGGGGGAATACCATACAGGTTGGAAGAAAATGAGGGGCAGCATCAAGCAAACTAAGAAGAAAGTTTCAAGGTGAGAAAGGTTATCAACAGGCAAAATCTACCGACTCAGAGTGACTGACAGGATCCATGGAGTTGGTGGCTAACATGCGGAAGTTTCAAGGGGTGGAGAGGCAAGGGCAAAGGGCAGGATTAGGAGAAGCTGAATGGAGGGAGGGGTAAGGAGGGGTGAAGAGAAATCTAGCTACTTGACTAGAAAAGATAGGTGGGCGGTAGCTAGAAAGGAGCACAGGTTCAAAACGGGATTTTTTTTAAAGAAAGGAGAACTTTGCAGTATGCTAATAGTCTAGAGATGTAGCGCCAAGGTAGAGAAGATATTGCAGAATTAAGAAAGGAAGAGAGAAAGGGAATAAATGATAAAATATATAGAAAGGTACACAGAGGTCAGCCCTAGACAGAAAGAATGACAACTTCTTCCCTCGAGATGCATTAGGGGAGGGCCGGGGACTGGAAGGAGAAGGGGCAAGGGTAGGTGTGAGGTAGAACTGGCTGGGGCTCAGAGAAGGACTCAGGCCGGCAGCATGAACAGCATGGGACTTAAAGAGGAGGGGCGAGGTGGAGCAGGAAAGAGTGGTCCGTGGACAATCGACTTGAAATTGTAGCTGTCCCCTGTTGGAACAGGGAGGAGAAAGAAAAGGCAGTTTCCCCCATCTTTCTTGGGACAGTTTAGCACAGACCCAAAGGGTCTAAATGAAAATGGGCACCATGGCCTCATCCAGGCATCCGGCAGAGTCCTGTCCTCAGAGAAGGCCTCCGTGCCCAGGACAGCGCCCTCCAGCCGGCACAGGAGGAGGAGCCGGTGCTCTGCCCTGTCCATTAAGCCCTCGGCATTGCGCGCGGGGGAGCTCCTGGCACCCTGGCCGCAGAGGAGGGCTCCAAGTGATGCTTTGCTGTTTCCGGTAGGTCAGGTCTCCAGAGGTTTCAGTGAAAAGAATCGCTTTCCTTTCCACTCCCAGACAGATTTTAGGGGAAATGCCCAATCCATCTGAGTCGATATCGGCTCATCTTTCTCGGGAGAGATGCCTTCAGCCCAGTGTTCCTATAAAACAGCCGTAACTCAGCCAAAATCCTCCGTCAGGGGCAGCAAAATGAACCACTGACAGAACTGGAATCAAAATGCAGTTTGAAACCAATTTTGTTGAAAATGGTCCAATTTTTACATGTTGGCTTGGACGTCCTCTTGGTTTGGGAGGCCTGTAATTTTTATTGCATTGGAATACAGTGAATTTTTTATTAGTGCGTGTTTTTAATACAGAACAGTGATGTTCACTTTGGCGAGCTGGTGAGATACAGTGAATTTAAAGTGAATTAAAATGCATGAGGTTGGGGGATAAAGATGCCGTGACGAAATATGTTTTGGAACATCTAGATTGTTTTGCTGTATGCTTCATCCTCCCCACAACCCCGGGAAATAGGTGGTCACTGACTCTCTTTCCAAGCCATGCAAGTAAAGACTCAGAGAGGTGACAAGATTCACCCAGGCGCATGGCTCAAAATCACGCTGAGCACCCAACCAGGTCTCCCTACTTATTTCATCAGCTCTTCTTCTTCAAATGAAAGACATGGTGATGGCTACTGCCCAAACGAAGGCTGAATAAGATGAAGCATTTAAAAGTAGCGTCTCATTAAGAAAAAGCCTGGACCAGATCAAATAGAAAATCGCTGAGAAATTCTTGCAGGGAGGCAGTAGGTTTTGGGGTCGAGAGCCACATGGTCAAATGTTGGTCGGGCTCTGCGCTGTTCCCGGACTCCATGGGAAGGGTGTCCCTGCTTGGACAGGAGCAGGAGCTAAGGAAACCTGTGTGACCATGTCCACAACTAAGGGCAGATCCCAGGAAGAGGCGACTAGACACCGAGCACAGTCCCTGCTCAGGGATCCCCGCCCTGCTGAGCCCTAAACACCATAATTCAGTCACCCAAGGCAATTCCAGATGTCCGCTGACTCAGGCTACAGTCTGGATAGAAGGATCTGGTTGTCCACCAGCACCCAGAGGACCCACAAGCTTCTTCCACTTCCACAGATAAACAAAAGTAAAGTTCCACCAGTATGAAAAGGAAGTTGAGAATGTGAACAGCAAACGAAATGGCCAATGCTTACTGCAGGTGGTCTGTTTGGAGTCTATATTCTTAATCTGACTCATGTTCAGTGTAGCTTGTCTACCACGCTCTCGTCTTTAACTGGTGGACTCCTCACAGAAGAACGCTTTTGGGTCCTGACGCAGCAAACCCAGCCTCGCAGATTCACTTTTAGCAATTCTGTCTCTTTCTGAAAATACCCTGGGCTTGATTCGTGATTCCCTAACCATCTAAATCTTACTTGTTGAGAGTAAAGAGTCTGGCGTGTCTGGTGAGCACTATTAAATGTAGTTCTTCCATCTTCCAAGAACTTGCCCCGATGAGTCTGGTGCTTGCTAATATCCCAGCTCCCACGGTGCCTCCCTTTTTCAAACCGAAGCAGGTCACCTAGTTCCAGAGCCAGAGACATATTGCTGGTTGGTTAATCAATTAACGGACATGAGACTCCAGGCAGAGGACCAGGAAACAGCCTCTAGTGTGCCACCAGCTCATGTGCTTCTATGAACAAGTTGTCATTAGTGTAAGATGCTGCTTTGTAATAAACAGGACAGGTGAGAGCTATGGTTTCCAATTTGTATTTGATTAGAATCACTCAAGTATGGGGGGGCGGTCAATAAATTTAAGTGTCCAAAATTTTGCAGGAAACTTCTGAATAAGTATCTACCACAGTGGGTTGAGAATCTATCTACTGTTTTCTTTCCTTTTTTGTTTTGTTTCAAGCTTATCAAATTATTCCAAAAATCACTCAGGTTTCACACCCCTGAGTCACGTGGTTTCTTGTCCCCTTGGGCTTTAGGAGTGGAGAGGTAGCATGCACCGTGAAGGATACCATCTCGGGGTCAGAGAACGTCTGATTCTGATTCCAGCTCAGTGACTCTCTGGCCCTGAAATTACTCAGCATCTCCGAGTGTCCGTCCTCTCATCCCCAGTCTGGGGTGATGAGTGTACCTAGCCCATGGGGTCTTTGCAGGGTTAAAGATGCTGGGGCACTGGCCGCCCTGAGCCCAGTGATCATCACTCAGTAAACCTAGCTGGATGAGCAGAGGGCGAGGAGGAGGCTCGCACATCCGGCTGGGGAGGCTGTGTTGGGGGAGGCTCGAGGAAAGCTGGTGGAAACATGACTTTCTTTTTTCTGTTTTTGTTCTTGATTTAACTATATAAAAATATAACTGATGAACTTAAAATGTTCAGGATGTTGGCGTTCCCCCCCCCTTTTTTTTTGGCTACAGCTTGACACGTTCCCAATGAGGAACATCTCGGTGGCCCTTGCCAGTGACGGACTTCCAACTGCGTCTTGGCTCGGCCCTCAGTGTGGTCCACCGTACGCCACTCGCCTTGGTGACTCAGCATAGTAGGCCCTTTTTAATTTCTCTCTCTTTCCCCAGCCAAGAAACTCTCCCACCTCTCTCTGCCGTATGCTATGTGATGGCGCTTTGTATCGTGTACTGGGATGCCGGGAGCCTTATAAGGGTATAAGCACTTCTTTGCAGAATGGACGTCATAATAGCATATCAAGGACTGATGCCAATAATAGATTTATCGCCTTGGGTTTCTCTTCGCCTTTGCACACTCCTTGGGGTTCCTTGAGGGGGACTGGAGAGACATGGCATCCCCAAAATAGTCTAGGGAGTCAGACAGAAGGAGTTTTGAGCAAGCAGGCAAACCAAGAGCAGCTCACACCTTCTCAGCCCAAACTTGTTTCTTGGGCCTTTTGAGGGTCCTTAGTTGGAGCATGAACAGGATGGCTTTGGCATTGGGCAGCTCTGGGTCTCGTCTTCTGCCTCCCACCACCTGCCTGACCTCAGGCAGGTTTTCTGACATCTGCACTTCCTGTTCCTTGTCTTTACGATGAGCAAGAGTGATGATAAAGTAAAATATGACTGTAAACCTGCCTGGCACATAGAAGGGGCTCAGAAGGTGGCCTTTAGCGCACTTCCTTCCCTAATCTGGACCCATGTTGCCAGAATGAGTCTACTTCAAATGTGCAGCTTCCTCAAAGGGGTGACTCCCACCTGTTCCAATGGAGAAAAGCGTATTCCCCAGAGAGCCCTGGGCCATGCAGCATGGAGTGGTGAGAACACCCTTGCCCAGAGTAAAATGCAAACTCTAGTCCTGTTTTGTAGCTGGCATCTTTGCATTATTCAGTCTGCATATTTACCAAGGACCTCCTACGTGCCAAGCCCTGCGCGGGGTGCTAAGTGTCGGTACTGTACTTAATCTCCAAATGATCTCGTAGAGTAGAAATGAGTGTCTTCACTTCACAGCAAGGAGAACCAAGGGGTGGAGAAATTCAGTAACTCGCCCAAGGTCACACAGGCAACTAGGAGTGACGCTTAGACATGAACCTGGTTCCGGCTGATGCCAGACTCTATGTTCCTAGTGCTCGCGAACCTGGGTAGCACGTTTTCCCAAGCAGCAAAAAAGGAAGATACTAATTCATGCCTCCTCTCCAGGTGTTTCTGGAGACGAATGCACAGAATCACGGATGGAAGGGGCTTCGTACATGAGAATTGGACTTACTATCACAAAAGATGCAGTGGTTGCCTCAGTCCCTACAGGACAGACCCTGTGCGCAGAGGGAAGAGCCCACGAGTGATGCGGCCCTGAGGACAAGGTGGCACTGCAGAGGCGCAGCTGTATACTGAGCAGGGTAGTGTACGCACTAAATCTGTGTCTATACTCGGGAAACCACACTGTGCTTAAATTAGCACTTGAAGAATAAAAGCTTCTCCAAGATGGGTTGCCCTCCTAAGCAACACGGGCTGACATCCCCATCACTACCGACAACAGGGCTCTGAAAGCAACAGCAAGAAGCCCTGAATCCACCTAAATCTTTATCTGCCTCGCTGCAATTACACCTCCTACCCCCCCCCGACTTCCTGGCAACCAGTATCCATCTTAAATTAAAGCTCTTTTCCAATGTTTGTGGCCTACACGGCATATGAATAATAGATAGTATCAGACTTTTCCAGGATCTCCTGGCTTATTTGATGGGGTATTACGCAGAAGTCACATTTGTCACCAAGGGACCCAGAAGCATTTAATTAGTCAGAGATGCCTGAAGCATCATCATGCTGGCAAAAGAATCAATTTTCCAAATTCATGAAAGCACAGAAACAGCCTCCAGTCTCTGTCCTGAGCTTTATCCTAATTTCCTGGGGTTGCATCTCTACTGCCCGATGACCCCAAATTCCACCTGGCTGCCTCCACGGGCTTCGCACACATGAGCATTTGCTCAGAGAGCTCAAGCTTGTCTGGCCCCTTCTCCTCAGACACACATTCATACATCTCACTCACACACACGCGCACACACACACACACCCCATCACCACCAATTCCCATGGAAACCAAACAAGGGGGAAAGAGCGAAATGCAGCACAGAAATCAAACAAGAGCTCTCCGACCCTGTTCCCAGATTACCCCCAGATCTGCAGTCCCTAGACTCTTTTCAGATTTCCTGGCTCTCTGGCATTCTACGGTATTTAATTTATGGGTAAAGGGTGATTTCCTTAAATTGAGGATAAACAATCCAGCCATAGAACACCACAGTGAATGGCTGAGAGATGCCAGTTCTCAAGTAGACATGCAGCTACCAGAATGGACAGAAGCCACTACTGAATTTCCCAAAAATCATCTTTTTAACACTTTTAAATTTTTCTGTGATGCTGAGGATTGAACCCAGGGCTTTGCACATGCTAGGCAAAAGCTTTACAGCTGAGTGACACCTCCAGCCCTCGAAGTCACACCTCCTTAATAAAATACTGCAAGCATGGGGCCCGAGCAGAGAGAATGAGGAAATACATGCATACCAAGCACTTTCTTCACTTCCTAAATAGGTGTCCCTGAATAAATAAAAGCTCATCTAAAACACAGAAAATTGTTGAGTCTTTAAAGAATATGAGCCCTGAAACTCATAGGAATTAAATTCTGCACCCTGCTAAAAACTCTAAAATAAATAAATAAATAAACAAACAAATAAATAAATAAATAAATAAGTTTGTTCTATGTTCTGATGAGAGAAAATATCTAAGATCTATTGTTATGAAAAAAATTGCAGACCTACATTGTTGTATTGGTTGGCTTAGGTAAAAATAATTCTATGTAGAAAAGTATGCTTTTACTTGTATACATGAGTAGAAAGAATTTTGAACTAGTTTCTAATGGTTACAGTATGGGCAAGTCTTTTATTTCTACAGATCTTTAAGGATGAGAAACTACTGCATGTATAATCACAAGAAATGACAAAGCTAAGTGAGGTTATCTTCCTGTGCTGTCTGGGAACCGGTAGCACTGAGATGTGTGAGACCCTGTAGTGACACTAACAATTGCGCTCTGGGGCCTCCGTCTCCTTGTGTAAGTAGATGTATCTGGAAACCCAGACACACCACATTCTAGTGGCAGCCCTTCCATTCTATTTTTGGAAAACCAAAATAACCACAATGACTTATGTTCATCATTTCTGGTCCAGCTGTGGTCAAGTGGGTGGGTGGCAGAATTCCAGGTCCTGATGGATGACAAGACTTCAGCGGCCAAAATGTTAAAGACTTTTTCTTCTTCTTCTCCTTTTGTGGGTTTTTTTTTCTTCTTTTGTGTTTGCAGAACACATCCACTGTGCTGTAATAACAGGTCTTCTGTCATCTGTCCAAGTGCTGCCAAGGACCAGCGTCCTGTCCCTTTGCCTCCCCCAAGAGAAGGGCATCTGGATCATGTGGGATATTTTGACTAAGAAATATGAACGGGGTACTAAGTCTGAGGTTCCCCTTAACTCAACTTCTTGGCAGGACTTCTGATGAAAGAAGGGAGAACCATCTTGGATAACCAAGGAGTGAGCACGGGTTTAAAACAATACTAAAAGCAGCCGCACTAAGGATTAAAGTCTTTTATCATGATCTGGAGAAAACACACACACACCCTTTCCCCCGGGGGGAAGGGGTTCTGCAGGACTTTCGCACAGCCTGCCCGCCGGTTCCATACAGGGTGAGCCCCAGACCCACCAAGGCCAGTCAGGTCTTCCTGAGAAACCGGAATTGGGACGCACATTCCACAGTTGAATTTTTGAGGCAGGAGCTGACAAACGCAATGCCCAGAAACTGAGGGCGCATCGTGCCTCCCGACTGACAAAGGAGCAGAGTGGCTGTGCCCAGGAGTGGCGGAGAGGCACATCAGGGCACCGGACGCAAACAGACACAAACACCCGTCTATGTCTCTGTGCTTAGCTTCTTCACGATCCTCCTGCATCTCTAAATAAATTCTTCATTTTTCTTACCCAGTTTGAGCAGGTTTCTCTTAGTAGAAATGAAAAGATTCTTACCTCAGTCAGCATGTGGCGAAACTGGGGTGCCGATGGGCTCTGGGCATAAAGGTAAGCACTTCAGCAGTTAAATGAGGATTCAGCATCACTGCCGATCAAGGCAGCTAGAATGTTTCTTCTGAAAATAGCTTCCAAAATCAGAATCTGAGCTTATCTCTTTGCTCATCAGCATTATCCTAAAGTTTAACTACATGTTTATTGACTATTTACAGGTCGGGGAGAGCTTTACCTGCACTGTTAATTAGCGCAAGCAGCAAAGAGGTAGGCTCCTATACTAACCCTCTTTACAGAAGACAAAATTCAGTGATGTGATCTGCCAGGCCTGCCCAGGAACTAAGGGTGATGACCTTCAGAAGCAGGGCGTGTCTGGCTTAGACCCTGAGCTCTGAATCTTTATGCTGATCCGCCTTATATTCTTTTACTAAAACCTCTCATCATAGACTCACTTGCTTATGGTCATGTCCAGGACCACCAAGACGTCCGGTTGATACTAAAAGTTGCGTTCATCCTCCAACGTCTGACATGCGCTACTATTAGTACAGTCGAAAAAGTGTACCACTGGCGTAGCCACTTTGGAAAACAGTATGGTGTTTCCTCAAAATATAGACTTTTATGATCTAGCAATTTCACTTCTGGGTATAAATACGAAAAATAAAAAGCAAAGATTTGAACAAGTAGTTATGCAGCAAAGTTTATAGCAGCATTATTCAGAATAGTCAAAAAGCAAAAACGACCCATGTACACCAATGGAAGAATGAATAAGCAAAATATGGCATATGCCTTCCACGGAATATAAGCCTTAAAAAGAAGTGAAATTCTGACACATGCCTCATCATGTAGGAACTTGAGGACACTGTGCCAAGTGACATCAACTGACAGTATATCATTTTCCTCAAGGGCGCATATTGTGTGATACAATTTATATGAGGTATAAAAAGTAGTTAAATCCATAGACACAAAAAGTGGATTGGTGGCTGCCAGGGGCTTGGGGGTAGAGAGGATGAGAAGTTGTTATTTATTAAGTACAGAATTTCAGGTTGGTAAATTTAAGAAGTTCTGCAGATAGATGTGGTAATGCTTGCAAAATAATGAGAATGTACTAATGCCATTGAACTATGTATGCACTTAAAAGTCGCTAAAATGGTTAATGTAATGTTATGTCTATTTTACCACAGTGAGAAAGAATGTGTCATGTACCCTGTCTCACACTAGAGTTCAGGGCAGCAGGCATGTGCCCACTATGTGCCAGGCCTGGCAGACACACCAGAGATTCAGGAGACCCTGTCTGACCCACAAGGAGCTCACAGTCTGAGAAATCTCGGAAAACCCGTAAATAAAAGGCCACATGAGAGAAAGCCTCGAGAAGAAATGGATAGCACGCAGGACTGAGAACTCTGGGAACTGAGATTTGTTCTGTGCTGGGAACCAGATACACACAGGACTCAGATTTCATCTTGTCTTCACAGTACTCTCGGGCAATACTAGCTAATATCATAGAAGACTCCTGGCCACCCAGCCAACAGTCTTTTCCCCTCCTCCTTCCTTGCCACCAATTTGATTCAGTGTTGGGATGAGCCCCGTCCCGGGCTCCATTACACTAAACCAGTAACAGCAATGCCATTCCTGTTGGTACGGATCGTGTGAGCTAAGGACAAGACAAGATCTGATGGAAAAAGAAATCCTCTCTTGGATGTCTGCTAGATGTGTGGAGAGCATTTTCTGATTAAAAAAAAAAATCTCACAAAGATCTCTCACTTCGCTTTTGGATACATGTGTTTAAGAATGTGACGCCTGGGGCTGTCTATGGTGGCCTGCTTGGGACCATAATCATCGGAGCCTGGAGATGAAACAAATGCTCTGAAGACCACATACAGAGAGACGGAGAGAAGCTGCTAACTTGCAGCCTGTGAGTTAACCAACCCTTCCTATCTCTTCTTAAGACACTTTTCAGAAAAGTTTACATTTGAGACACTCTTAAGGTGTGTCTTCCGTGAATTGCAGGTGAAATTCGGCCTGTGAGTTTCTAAATAGGCAAGAGGGAGGTTGCCTCTAAGTTAAAGAGCATGGTGTCAGACTTGAGGCTGGAACGCTGGACACGGGGGTTGAGGACAAAACGGTATGCTGGTACCTCCAAGGTCACAGTGAGGCAGTGCCAGCAGGTCGAGGGATGGAAGGAAGACCTTCCTGCACTGTGTGAGCAGCCCCAGCCTGGGAAGTGTCGCTCACGTTACTTTAGAGTTGCCTCTCAGCTGTTTCCCTACCGGGGGAGAGACGATGGTGTGTCCACGGTGACTCAGCCCTTCCCCTCGAAAGCTCGAGGCACTCAAGAGCCATCAAGGGTGTCCTTGCAGGCGACCTTCCTGTGTCAGGGCTGCGTTTACGCGGGGCAAGGCTTGGAAAGTCTCGTTCTTCCTTCACGCTTGACTTGTCTCGATGTTTCCCACCTCCTCGCCTCTCCCCAGGAGGGGGCCGATGTCACTGATTCTCCTTGTGCCACCCACATGTTTCCAGGCCTTGGGAGCAGCCACCCAGGTGGAGTGACCTCCCTCACTAGTATTTTTACCACCCGCGGATCAGCGACTAAAATTGCCCTATGTAAAAATACAACTCTCCGCGATGATTTCAGCGAGAGGATGCTAAGTGGGTCACGTGAACCTGGATTTGCTCCAGGAGTGACCTTGAGCAAGTCACTCCACCTCCCAAAAACTCAGACTCACTGTCTGAAGGGTGGAAGTTGTGTCACGGCCCTCCCACCTCACAGGGTAGACCGTGGAGTCCAACAGGAGACTCTCACACCCTCACGCAGCCGTTGGGCTGACCCCACAGCTACATGTGGAGGGGCCTGACTCAAACTGATGCTTTTATTTAGGCCAGAGGGAGGGAAAGTCCAGAAATAAGAACTGAATACACCCACAGTGTCCAGCGGGTCCCTGAAGAGGATCTGGAAAACCAGAGATACCCATAGGCCCCGGGGAGCAGGGAGGCTTGACAGGTGCCGCTTCCTCTTCCGGAGGCCTGGGGCTGCACACACACTGTCACTCAAGCTTCCAGCAGCCTGGGGAGGTGGGTGTTTCTACCGCCTCTTTGTGAGCGAAGAGAAAACGCCACACGAGGAAATCGAAGTTGCCAGTGGAGAGTGAGTTCTAGCCTCCTCATTACCAGGTTAGGAGGTTTGGCTTTTATTTTTAAGACTTAAAGGCTTCTAAAGTCCTTTTTAGCTCCTTAAGAGGAAGGAAAAGGAGCAAAGCTTGCAAAATAATCTTGTAGCATTATGGGACTTTTCAGGCCTTATCGCTTAGCTCCATCCAGAGCACAGGGTCGGAGAAGGTATAGAGAAAAAGAACTGTGGGGGCCAAAATGTCATAGATGTCCTATGAACTGTGTCAATTCATCTTAGTCACTTTCTCATGGCTGAGACACAATACCTGACACTCACCTTTAAAGAAGGAGGGGTTTCTTCTAGTTCAGTTTGTAGAGGGCCCAAGATCAGCTGGCTGCAAGGCAGGACAGCATGGTAGAGGGGCCTGGCGGGGTAGAGCTGCTCACAGCATGGTGGACAGGAGGGAGAAAAAAGGGAGGAGCTGGGAGGGAGATGCACCCTTCCTGGTCGGGCCCCCTGTGACCTCCTCTTCCACCAGACCCCACTTCCAAGCAGTAAGTCAGCTAAACCCCCATAATCCAGTCACCTTCCAGAAGCCTGCCTATGGGCACTGGAGGCTCTTGGGGGCCATCTGGATACAAACCATAGCAACAGTGAACAAAAGAAACCCACATATTGTCCACATGACTTTTCCACTAGATTGCATTCATCAAGTTATTGAAAAGACAAAGCTTCAGTTGCAACCAGCGAATGAAAGCTGGCTGTGTCCTCCTCCCATCTCTCCTGTGGGGCTGGATCTGGGTTGTAGATTGGGGGGAGAACAGTCCATTTTGGAGGGAGGGCAGGGGCACAGCTGGACAATGCCGCAGTTGCAGGAGCAGGGCCTTGAGTCCTCTGCCTCCTCGCTTACGAAAGGGAAGGTCTGACCGCCACCGGTTTCTTTCTCAGTACTTTGGCAGCAGCAGGCGGGTTTGTCTGAGATCTGATGTGTGAGATGCTGCCCAGCCTGAACCAGCACAGGCCAACAGGACGGCCCTGCTGCCATCCCCTCCTGCCAAGGCCACCGTGCAATGTAGGGGACCCAAGATCGTTGTGGAGTCCTTGGCTTGACTTCTGTGCTGAGGAAAGTCAGAGCTCCTGGCAGCTTCTGAAGAGCTGTCCTGGGTGCTTTCTCTCCTGTAACTCAATCCTCACAATGACTCTGTAAGAATAGGGATTATTGCTATTAACTCTTTTATACAGAAGAAGAAATGGAGGCATAAAGGGCTTAGTTAACTTGCCCAAGAACCAAGGCTCCTAAGAGAGAATGTCGCCTTCCAGAGTCGGAAGAGCCTTTAGATGCCCGGTGAAAACTGAACCAATCCGTGATTCGCACCCAGGTTGCAAAGGAAACTCTGGGCGAAGGGAAATGAGGCTGCTCTCCAGAAAAGCTTCTCCGCCGTGGTCCCTCTGAGGAGCCGAACAGTGTTGCTTACGTGGTCTTGGAGCCTGGACACGGAAGAGAAATGTCCAGAGAGACTCAGGACCCCACAGGCTTACGATACCAAGTGTGTCCCAGCCCCATCCCATGGCTGACACAGAGATCTGTGTGCACACACAGAACTGTGTTTCAGACATCTGGGGGCAAAATGGTTTCCTCACGGCTCTGATGAGCGCAGACGCACTGGAAGCCTGAGCTGCGCCTTTGTCTTAATGTGTGACTCTGGACAAATGAGTGTCTGCTGCCTCTGAGAAGAGGTGAGAGAGGGACAGAGCTGTCACCGGCCAATTCCTGTGAATGCTGTGAAGGACACGGGGATGTGCTAAAAAAGGCGCCGTCCACACACGCGGGCCTCACCCAGAGGAAGTAGCTGGCCTCATTCTATGACATTCCGCAGGCATCACAGTGTGCCAGAAACTGTGAGCCCTTGTTCTTCTGGGTGCCACTCTTTGCCTGCCTACTACATGCCAGCTTCTGTCCAGACCTCCACAAGACGTCCCCCGAGGCTCCCCACGTCGTAATCTGAAGCGTCCTTCAGATATACAGTCCTTCCTTCCTTCTTTCCTCCAAGCAGAGATGTCTGGAGTCCTTGTTGCGTGTCTGTCATCCAAGGACTCACTCATTCCCTACGGAGTCATTTGATGCCTGCTGGGTGCTAGGCGCTGAGCGAGGGCGGGGCCCAGGAGACGTGGCCAGTCTCTTCACTCAGAGGCCTGAAGCCCACTGGTTTTGCTGTCTGTAAATCTATTTATTCCATGACTTTTAACCCTTAGATTCTAAGCCAATCGCTACCGCAGAGCAAAACCTCGAGCAACATCTTGGATCTTCGCGTAATCCTCTAATCACAAATGCACATTTGTGAAGATAAAGAATTTAATGGAAACAAATGTAACACTGGTTTTGACTACATTTGAGACTTGAAAGTATGTATATCCCTCGAATGCTTGCCTCCTTATTATAAAACTACTAAAAAATAGAGAATGGATCAATGTTATGATAATAATCAAAAGAGAGAAAGAAAGAAGGAGGAATCAAAAGGCCAGTTGACGTAATCTTCCCATCAATATTCATGGTTAAATTGACCAGATTGCTGTAGCATAATTTTAGGAATTTGCTGTTTAGGGTTTTGTCTGTGTGTGTTCAGGGTGTGCAGTTCCAAGAACAGCTGTGACTCGACTTCAGAAGTGTATATATTTATATATTTCCATCAGCATCTCCATCACCATCAAATGTCAGCTCCCTCCGTGGAGGCTAGGACTCACGTGGCCCGATGAGCCCAGAATTATTCATACTTCCTGGTACGAGAGCTAGGCTTTTGCCAGCCCACCCCTGAGGTCCACACGACCCTCGTGCCCCAGGAGGAAGGAGATGGCCTTGCCAAGCTCAGCTTGAGCGAGTATCCTTGAGTGGAAGCCGCCAAGCTGAAAGAGCGTCTACTTCCCTTTCTGAGGTTCCCTTCATGTCAAGACCCAGTACACATCATTTCCAAACGAGGAAACTTGGCATTTGTTTTGTAAAATGCCAAATGTGCTTTCCTCCCGTATCTGCTGCCATATCCATGATCTGTCCTTAGTTAGAGCTTGTTGAAACTGGAAAGAAAGAAGCAAACGAGTAGATCTTTCTGTTTCTTGCTTTCTGGCTGATCTTGGAGTGAATTACTTAACTGTCTGAGCCTCAATAAGTTTATGTAAACAATAGAAGCCTTAATATCCACTGGGCAGAGATTAAATGGTGCCTAAGAGTAAACAATACAATTATGAATATTCTTAATACTATTTACTGAGCACTTACGACATAACAAGGTAATACCTATTAGTTCCTTGCAAGTTATCTGAACTGCAGCACCTTTCTAAAATGGATCCTTCTTTCTGCTTAACCAGCCTAGTAACATTTCATGTGTTGATTGCAAGGCAGCGTTTCCCAAAGTTGAGCATGACTCAAATCCTCTGAAAAGCTTCTTCCAAAGCTGACTGCTAGGGACCCCTCGTTGTTTTTGATAAAGCAGTTCTAAGAAGAAAACAGACTTTGAATTCCTAACAATTTCCAGTTGTTTCTACTGTTAATGGCCCAGGGCCACACTTCAAAAACCCCTATTCAGAGGACTAAATGTACGAAGCATTCACTCAACAAATGTTGATTGAATGCCTACTGTGTGCAGAGAACTGTTCTAAGTAGAGAAGGAAAAGCAGCCAACGGCATAAAGCCCTGCTTCCTGAAGCTTGCATCCTGATGGGGGCTGTAGACAGTGAGTCAACCACAAAGAGACATCTTTTCACGTTATGGGAAGGACTTTAGTACAGCAGGTTAACGGGACACAGAGAAAGGGAATCGCACTGAGAAAGGTGTCTCACACAGAGCAAGCAGGGAAAGCATCACTGAGGAAGTGGTATTTGATTACAAACTGTTAGGACGGAGGAAGACCTTCGAACTTGGGAATTTATTCCAACAGGAAAGAACTGCGCATGCAAACATCCCAGAAGGAGCCCGAAGGTCTTCAGGGACAGCCAGGGGGCCACACAGCCAGAGCACAGGGAGCTAGGAGAAAGAGCACGGAGCCCACAGTGGGGAGATGGAGGGGCCTCGAGGGCCCTCTGCAGCTGTGGCGTCCTATTCCGGGTGAAGGAAGGCTCTGGAGGGGCTGAAGTAGGGGAGTAATATGGTGAACTCACACTTCTCCTGCACCAGGTGGCAGAAGCAGGAAACAGAGCTGGAGGCTGCTGAGGGCCTGCAGGCGAGGGGCACAAGGGCTTGGCCTAAGGGGAGGGAAGCAGGTGGGGCACACACACACAGGCAGGCTGAGGATCCCTTCTCTGGAACGCCAGACCCTGCAGTCCGGACTGCTGGCAGTTTTCGGATTTTAGAACATTCACACTTGTGTAATGAGATGTCATGGTGAAAGGACCCAAATCCAAACATGGAATTCACTCCGTTTCATGCACACCTTCCACACACAGTCTGCAAGTGATTCACACAACATTTTTGGTGCACCTGTGTTTTGACTGCAGCCATCACAGGTCAGACGTGGGATTTTCCACTTGTGGCATTGTGTCAGGATCCAAAACTTCCGGATTTTGGACCGCTCGAGATCCTGGATTCTTGAATCAGCGATGCTCATCCTGTACTTTAAAAAGAAAATCTGACAGGACTTGCTAATGAATTGGAGTTAAAACAAGGGAAAGAAGGAATCAAAATGAATCATGAGATTTCAGGGACTGATTTAGCGAACCAAGATCACCCATAATAAAGTATCTGCCACGTATCAGAGCTCTATTACCCACCTATATAATTTGGAATTGGAATGTTCTCAGTTTAGCAATTCTAATGCTGCCAAACCGATCACATAGTTCACTTACCACACAACTCTAGGGAGTGTTGTCATACAGGCTTGGCTACAGATAAAGTTGAAGAAAGAGGTTCCCTTGGGAAAGTCCTGCCTGACCTTTATAACTTTGTCAATACTATAATTGGATTTTTTTTCCACTTTCTGCAGCCAAATATAACTCCAATCAACAAAGTTGAGGGTCTAGGATGAAAGTCCCCATGCCAGGAGCTGAAACTGTGTCATCCATTTGGGACTAGCTTATAACTCAGGGGCTGATGTTTGGCGTATGAGCTGATGTCGAGAGAGAGAGTCAGTGTGACACCAGTGGTCAATACCGATGATGTAGTCCTCTGCTTTGGCATTTCTGTTTCTCTCTCAAGAATGGTGGGCCGCTCGTACCCCATTATCATGGGGGTGGCATGGCAGTGTGTGTGATTTGTAACCTGATCGAGGACAACCAGCCTGGACGCCCACTCTCTCCATGAGTGGGGCTGGCAAGCATTACACTAGCCGAGCTAGAGCGCGTGCATTCTGTGGGAGCAACCGCGTCTGGACCCCAGATCTCTCCAAATATCATAAAGGGAGGAATATGACTCATTGAAATAAATTCAGTTGTATTTTTAAGAAGTTTATTGTCATTGTTTAGAGCTTAGGAGATTTCGTTTGTGTGGTTCATGCACCAAAATTAGGAAAAAAGCAAATTTGTCGCCATCGGCTTCCTCAGCCCACTTCCTGTGCCTGATTTTTGAATTTACTCTTGGATGCCCAAGGTCCTCCTGGGTCTCCATCTGTTCCTCACTCCTCCCCTCTGTGGACTTCTCCAGCTGCCCATGTTTCAGACCTGAATTTCCCAGCCCTCATTAGCAGCTTCTCATTCATTGTAAATTATTAGTAGATCACACCGTACCTGTTTCGCGGCACACTCCAGGTACCACTCTGGTGTACAATAGCCAATCTTTATGAAGTGTTCGGTATTCATCAGGCACTGTGCCAAGTGCCTTCAGTAAATTGTCTCATTGAATTCTCCTGGCAATCCCATGGTTTTTGGACTATTATTATCTGCAGGTGCAAATGCAGAACTCATGAAGAGATGAAGTAATACCTACAATTGCCCAGGAAGCTCATAGCAGAGCGGGATGTAAATTGGAGCCTCTGCCATTCACCCTCCAGGCTCATAAGCACCATCATGCTGCCTTTCAAGACAGAAGAAACCTGGTCCTTATGGGGCATCTATCGTGTGTCATGTCCTTCACAACTGCCATCTCATTTGATTCTCACAGCAACTCTTTGAGAGAGATATTGCTATCACTTGTAAAGAAACAAGGTTCTCAGAAGGGTTAAGAATCTCATGCAAGACTCACAGTGAGCATCAAAGTGACTGAGCCAGGATGCAAAGCCAGCTTTCCTGGATTCCAGTGTCCATAAACACCAAACAGTCTGACTTCACAGTTGCATCAAGAAGCTATGGTATCTGAGGACTTCTTTGAAGGGTGGGTAGAAGTTAGCCATGTGGACATAGAGGAACTGCAAGATGTAACAAATAGCAGGAGCAGATACTGCCACTAGAACAGCTAGGAGTACACACTAGAGCCACCTGCGGGCTACTTTCACTCACAGAGAAGATATCCTTATATTCTACCTGTCTATGCATCTGTTTCCCTTCACCCTTCGGTTGAAATTCTTCAGTGACTTTCCATCATGTAGTGGCTTACTGATCTTTCTCATGCCTGCCTCCTTATCTGCACGTCTACCTCACCAGCTTTCTTGCTGGTCTCCAACTTGGTCAACTCTTTTTGCTTTAGGGCCTCTTGAATTTGCTCTTTACTCTGTAAGTAACTTCCTTTGACCTCGCCTTCCATGACAATGCTCAGTTCCAATGTCACTTCTTCAGAGAGATGGCCCCCTCTGCCAGCAACTAAGACAGGTCATTCTGACATTCTGCTTAAATGTTTCTTGAGGGACTCCACCTTGAAGGACCTATGCATCCTTGCCCTTGTTTGCAACTCAAGAGAGAAAAAAGAAAGTTGGGCACAGTGTTTGCTATATATAGGCCTTTTTCCAAAACTGGCTCATCTGCAGGTCCACTAGTCCTGCCCAAGTACCAGGATCAGCACTCAGCAAATCTCCAGGTATTTCCAAAGCAGCCTCGTGACATGTAAAGGTTGAAACCAAAAACAATTTTGATGAGAAGAATAAACCAATTTACAAACTTCAGTAGAGGAAAATTATTATAAGAACTCAGACTATAAAATCTTTACCTTGGTTGATTAGAGAGACAAAAGAGCTGCTGTCCTTAATTTACAACTTACTTGTCTTACTGACCCAAAAATCATAGCCTATCATCCCAAGCGTTTGGAAGAGCAACCAGCACCTCAGAAGGAGATAGAGGGTTCACACCGCCACACACTCCAGTGTTCTTTCCCTCATTTTTAGGTTATGAGAGACGTGTATTAGCTTCATGTTGCAGCAGGGAAATAGATAAGACAGGCTACTTCATTAAGAAAAAGGGCTCATTTAGTGCACAGCTTTGATGACTTTAGTCTAAGATTGGGTGACCCCTCGGCTTTGGCTTCTGGTGCACGCGGTCCGGGTCATCATCTTTGGCCAAGAAGTGGTGAGATTTGAGAGAGCCTCAGAGCCTTGGGGGACCCACCTGCAATATCCTAAGGACCCTGCCATTAAATGTTCCTCCCTCCTGCAGATTCCATGAACTCCCAGTGTCACCACTCTGGTTATCAAGACTTTCGCAGTCAGACCTTCGGAGACATTCAGCACTCAAACTGTACCATGGAGGGAAATCGCCTCCCCCCTTAAAAGGGAACCCTCAACGTCTCAACATCATATTATTCTCCTATGAAATGAAACACAACATCAAGCCTTTTTCACTTAAAAATGACCCAAAAATCAACCGAAAAATGAAGCATGTATAGTACTCATTCAGAGATGAGATTCACAAATAATTCGGCTCCCAAAATCTCTTACATTCTAAAGAATTACTGAAGACCCCAAAGAGCCTTTGTTTACATGCATTATATCTATTGACATGTATTGGACTAGAAATTAATACTGACAATTATTCTAAGATATTTATATATTCACTTTTAGGTAATAATTATAAATCATTTATATGTTTATATAATAGTGTATTTTTACTTTAAAAGTATATACACCAAAAAACCCAGAACGTTCTCATCTTACACGTCAACAAACTTCTTTAATGTCTGGTTTAATAGAAGACAGTGGGATTCTCACGTCTGATTCTATAGCCCACCACGCACTATCATGCACACTTTAGCCCCTGAACCTCTATGCATCCTCCCAAGAGATTAACTGTGAAAAAAACAAATATGATCTTATTTTGGTACAGATAGTTTTATTTCCAGATACCTTAAAGGTAGAGGAATCCTAAAGGTTTTATAGACCACATTTTTTTAGTTATGCATCAATGGGAAAGGTTCAGGGATAGACTAGATTCAGGCCCGGCTAGAGAAGGGATCAGGAGGTATCACCCAATATCTGTCTTTGGCTTCAGCTCTGCTCTGTTCTTAGGCACATTCTTCCTCATTAGCAGCAAAAATGGGCACCAGCAGCTTCAGTGTTTTATCTGAAGAAATTTGCCGCCCCAAGGCAGATACCACACAGTTTTCCAGGGATGCTAACCAAATTCCTAAGTCTGATTCTCACTGGGCCATCTTGGGTCATGTGCCCATCTTCCAAGCACCATGTCACAACAGGCCAGAAGCAGGAAACATGGCGTGACCAGATTGGGAGTACTTGCTCTCTCTGGAGCTGAAGGAATGTGTTGGGTGCCCTCTGAAGCTCAGGCACAAAGAAAATAGAGAAAGAAAACAGAGTTGTCACTATAAAAGGGAGATGAAAATAACAGAAGTAGATTTCACAGATGCTTGTTTCTGAGATGTTCAGTTACCCGAATGAGAAGAGTGTGTTTCTCCTTCCTTCCTATTCTCATGCCTTCAACCCATTTTGACCTGCTTTATACAAGGCCCAGTGCTTGGTAGTGAAAATAATCATAAAAATGATAACATAGTACTCCCTATGTGCTAGGTACTTCTTGAGGAATTCTGTAGGTATTAACTCATTTCTTACAACAGCCTCTACTTTTATCCCTAAATTCACAAAAGTGAGTAAGATTGTGACTTTACGTTGGGCAGAGTGTGTATGTTATGGTTTAGATCTAAAATGTCCCCCCAGATCTCATGTTTTAGAGGAGGTGGGGCTTGTGAAAGAAAACAGGTCACTGGGAATGTGACTTGGAAGGGTGTTTTCTCATCCGTGGCACCTTCTTTCTCTCCCTGTTTCCTGGCTGCCATGAGTTGAACAGCTTTCCTCTGCTATGCCCTCCCAGTGTCCCATTTCTGCCTTAGAGTGAGCCAATCATTAAACAAAATAAACCCCTCTTTCTTTAAGCTGTAGGTGTCAATTATTTTGTCCTCATGATGGGAAAGTGGCTAATACAGATATTGGTGTCAGGAGTGGGGTCATTGCTGTGACTATACCTGACCATGTGGTTTAGAAGACTTTGAAATGTGCTTGCAGGAAGAGTTTGGAAAGATTTGGAGATGCCAGTTAGAATGTTAGCTAGAATGTCATGAGCCGTGCTTGCTATGTGATACTGGTCAAAGCTCTGAAAATCAGAATGCCAGTAGGACTATGGACAGTAATGGCCAGGCTCAGGATGTTTTATTTTGGACAAAGGAGTGCAGTTGGGCTAGAAGCCATGTGTGTTACACTTTGGCAGAAAATTTGTCTATATCTTGCCCATGTTCTGAGATTTTGTGGGAGACCAAGATTAAGGACAGTGGACTAATTAATCTGGTAGATAATTTTCAAGGCAGTGGATATGGGATGGATACTGCTGGTGCTTTTAGCCAGATCTACAGTGAGAATCAGGCACCAATGGCAGAACTAAATGATTTGCAAAGCTAATAGTTTCATCAGAGAGGAAGCGCCCGTAAAGTTGGGGGAAGGACATCATGGTTACTGAAAGTATTAACACTGAAGAGAAGCCAAGTACTGTCACAGGGACATGAAGAAAGGCACTTGAAAGCATCTAAGAAATCAACAAGACCCTACCCATTTCAGACTCAAGGGTGCAAAACTGTAAATGTTTTGAGAGGAGAGTCTGAGATTGCTCTGCTTGAGAAGGGCTACCTTGGGAAATGATTCCCCAGGATTCCTTTCACAGTGCTCATCCACCCAGGTACTCAGAGGCTACATGATCCAAGAAATCCTGGCTCATGCTCAAGATGTCAGCAGATTTTGGTGTCATCCACATGGTGCTGGTTTTACAAGCATGCAGAATGCAAGAGTTGTGGGGTCAGAGAGGTTTCATCCAGATTTCAGAAAAAGACCTGGCAGGCCAGACAACGTGCCTCTGAGAGGACAGTGTGTGAAATTGTGAGAGTGCAGACAAAGCTGCAGTCAGACCCCAGGAGGGCGTAGATGCAAGGGACACAGATTGTCTGCTAAGCAAAGCCACAGACAGTAAGCGGAGCCATCCCAAGAGATCTTACGTGGGTTGCAACTGGCAATGCCATCGGGCTGGGGCTGCCTGAGCCTTTGGAACGCATGTCTTACCACAACCTGTCTTTGGTGCTGAACATGCAGCTAAATGATTTAATGTTTACCCTGTTGGTTTTTGGTCATGTTTTGGTCCTATTTCTATATTCTTCCTTTTGGGAATGGAAATATTTGCCCTGTGCCATTGTACGTCAACAGCGTTTCACTTCGTGTTTTGTTTTGTTGTACAGGGGCTCACAGCTAAGAGTTTATCTTGAATCTCAGGGGACACTTTGGATTTGGACTTTTCAGTAATGCTAGGACTGTTAAGACTTTGGTGACTCTTAGAGTTGGGCTAATTGCATTTTGCATGATGACATGGACATGAGCTTTTTGTAGGCCAGAGTCAGATTTGGAGGTGGGACCTGGTCAGAAGAATTGAGTCACGGGGGTGTGACCAGGAAGGATGTGTTCTTGTCCCCTGCTTCTTTCTCCTCTCTCTGCTTCCTGGCTGCCACAGGATGAGCAGCTTCCCTCTGCCACACCTTTCCAACGTGCTGTTTCTGCCTAGGAGCAAGTCCATCATGGACTGAACCCCAAATAATCACGGACACAGAACCGGGGTGGAGAACCCTCAGTGTGTTCGAAACTCTCACATTGCCATCTCCCTCATCCCTATTTTACAGATTCTAGAATTACCCTACAACCTTCTGGTTGTAATTTAGTTTCACATAAAGTCTTTGTATAGAGAGAATGTTCTTGTTCTTGCCACATAAGTGTTCCAGGGCAAATAGTAATTGTATTTTCTTTCATGAGTTGATAAACTGACATTGGTAATTATATAACCCTAATATGCCTACTCAGTATAAATTTGTCTTTGAGAGAATAAGTCTTCTCCCTGGGTAATGACAAATCAGGTCTCCAAGACTATCACCCTTGAAGGCCAGGTCATGGCACACCTAACTTCAAGATGATGTCACCATGTGCAGCCCTGCGGGGGGTCAGAGGGCAGACGTCATTAATCGTACACAGAAGCTCTACTTCTTCCTTCTGCACCCCAGAAATGATCAAAGAACAATTATTTTAAACTCCGGCACACGTAGAAGTGATTTAGAAGTGAGAAATCAGATACCGGGACATTGGACATATTCCTTAATGAGTCTCCTGGTTATATTTAAATGAAAAGCCCCACTTACCTTAAAAATATTGTTTTCATCATCAAGGAAAAGTGTTCCCTGCAGTGTATTCAGCTGCTCCAGGGTGAAAGGGAAAATATTATAATTTAAACTTGGAAATGAATGTAGAGGACGCATCATAGACTTCACAGACCCAGCGGCAGGTAGTAAAAGAGGTCTTTATTTTATTAATGGCTGTTCAATTGAGGAAGTGGGACCCAAGCTGAGCTGAGCTGGGTATTGTTCTGTCTTTGTAACAGCAGCCTCTGCCCTTTTTCAAATGTAAATGGAGGGTATCTTTTGTCATCAACAAAAGTTAGCAGGAACAATGGAGAATGGAAGAAATGTCATAAAAGCAAATGGGAGAAAGCACAGACGTGGATAATGTGGCTGCAACATCCTTGAAAACGTGCCAAAAATCTTTATCTTTGGAGGGAGCCTACAGAGGAGAATGAGAAAGCTCTTACCCCTCAAAGGGAGGCTTCTCGATTTCCTGTGGGGACCGCGCTGGGCTGGAGGAGCCACCCAGGAAAATGGAGAATTGGGTTCGCTAGAACGAGGCCCGGTGAAAATGGAGATAGCTGTGAGCTGAAGGGAGGGAAACAACTGCCCACTGTTGCTTCCTGCGGAAGAGCAGAGCTGGATTTAGTCTGGACTCCTGCAGGCTCCTGGGGCTCCTGGAGGAGACACCCCAGCTGAGAAAAGGGAAGTTTCCGCCTGTGTGCTGGCTCAGACAGCAAAGAGAATCCCGGCCTCTTGACAGCCCAGCAACTCTACACTCTTCGGTCTGAGCCAAAAGGAATGCTCACCTGATGAAACCTTCTTGCAAACACCTGCCCTTTAACCCAGCGTCAGAAGCGGAGAAACACAGAGAGGGTGGGAGTGCAGCATTATCTGCTCACCCCAAGGAGCCGCCTGCAGAGAGCTGCTCCGTGCTGTGCGTTTCCACTTCTGTCCTGTGAGCTCTGTGCTCCACCTGATGTGAGTAGCTGTATTTTCTTTTGATGGCTTAGTGACCATCAGCCAGTGACGGCCGCTAACATGTCACCCGATCATTGCCCTGTGACTGGCCGAAAGCAATCCCTCTGTCCCCTGAAACTTTACTGAGGCCCACCTAGCCCACTGTGCAGGCCACTTCAAGCACCAAAATGCTAAACAGCCCAGGCTCCTGGGTGGGTAGTAATTCAAACGGAAGCCTTCCGTACCTGGCAAAGATGTGAGCTGGTAAACGAAGTAGAAAACTCCCAGGAGTTCTGTACCTCCTGTTACCATATCTTTTATTATTTTAACTTACACAGTGTGATCATAAAATACAGTGACTGTTTAAATGAAAAAAATTTATTACAATACAAGACCTACTGTGGTTAATACCCCTCAGATATTACCTCTCGCTTCAGACACACACCCCGTCATTCTTGCCATGTTCTGTAGCAGTTCTGAAAATTCTCTTTCAAGAGTGTCTTTACAAGGCATGATCAAAACTATGGTAAATCCTGATGCTGAGAGCCATCCAGTGCAAAAGCAAGCTTGTAAAAACATGACTGTGTGTCCTCATTCTCTGCAGCTGGCACTATGTGACTTCTCACTCATTTCCAAAGTCAAAATGACATGGAAGATGTCTTGGTTGTCTTCCTCATTGCTGGGACACAATACCTGACACCCATAACTTAGAGCAGAGATTTGTTTTGACTCATGATTTCAGCCCACAGTGGCAGCAACAACACAACAGAGCAAAGGGTGCCCAACCCCCGGCATCCAGGAGGGCAAGTGCTGAGCGACAACCTGCACTTCCAGGCCACAAGCCTCTTCCTCACAGCACATGGATCCAGGGATGAGCACAGTGCCCACACTGATCCTGGAAAGCCAGAGTGGTATCCCACAGTCACGGAGAATTAAACTGCATGCAAATTTATTTAAAAGCTATAAAGGCAAGGAAACAGAGCTCCTGCTAGACAGGAGGGGATCCTGAGTAAGATACCAAAGAAGGCTCTCTGTCTAGGAGTTTTTAAAGGGTTTAGAAGGGACCTCAGGCCATCATATAAGCCATCTGATCTCTACCCTATAGGAGACTACATACTTTAGGGTCCAAACTGTATAGTGTCTGTGTAGGGTCCATGTAGGGCCCACACATCCTTGAGCCTGTCTGATCAGGTTTTGGGGTGATCCCTGGTGCAAATTTCATTACAGAACAATTCTCACCCCTTTTCATTCCATCCAGGCTGCAAGCCTGTTGTTTGTTTTGTGCCACCCGCGCCTGGGGCGGGTCTTCACCCCTCATTTGGTGTCCTACCTTCCAATCGTCCACAGGCGCACCCAGAACTGTGTGTCACTAATCCATTAGGTGTTTCTTAATCCACTCGAGTCAACACTACGATTGGCAAAAGGGGAATGTTTTCAACCTATCGAGGAAGGACTTCAAGGCAGCCAAGAAAGCTCAGCTGAAGACACTCATGAAAGAGGACTTCCCGAACTGCCGCAGAAAGTGGAAAGGAAATGAGAGAAGTGTGTTCAAAGCGAGGGAAAGATTTTGAGGGAAATTAATGACTACGTGTCTTTTACTGTAATAATTTTTTAAAATTTAAATACACGCTATATTTTGTATCACAACTCATGTATCAGTAAAATCGCCCTGGCAGTCTGAGCAGCTTTGATCACTAATTTAATCCCAAGAAGCAAGCATTGTTTTCAAACTCTGGTTCTGTCTTCAGACTCCCTGAACTACTCAGCTGGAAGCAAAAAGACCCATTTTCATGGCAGCAAAGAAATCAGTCTTGCCCCAAGTCTTGCCTGAAATGTCAGCGCCTACAACAAATCCTAAAGTTTCCCTTTGTCTTCTTCCCAACAGGGCTCCTACCAATGGCACTGTCACGGCTCCAGGTGGCTGGAGAATGGAGAACTAGAGAGATAATCCAGCGTCCCTGATAAGCCAGCTTTAAAAATGAGCAACAGTGAGGGAAGGGAAATGCCCAGAATTTTCTATGGGACCGTGGAAGATAATTTTCAAAATTTGAAACCATCCTGAGAATTCAGATAGTAGATCATGCTCCTTGGGTTTGCTACGTGTGAACCCCTGCAAACACGAACAGCCATAAAGAGTGATGCTCAGAGAAACCAAGCAAACAGTAAGATGTGAAGTCTCCGGCGCATGCCAGCAGCCACAGCAGGTGAGAATGTGCTGTGAATAGCGTCTGTGTTGTTTGCACCACTCTCATGGCAGTTTGGCTGGATTTCTGTCTTTCTCCCTTGGTGGGTGTTATAAAGACTGTTCGTCCACAGAGGAAGGGTCAGCACCAGACCCTGCCTAACCCTCTCCATAGTGGACACACCCGAGCGGTACTGGGGACAGTCAAACACGCACAACACACTGTAGTTTGAAATCTGTACCCTTCCCTTTTCCACGATTTTTTCACTCTTTGTGCTCAACTGACCATAAAGGAAATTTGAGTTACATCTTTCAGAAAATAAGAATACTGGCAGCCAGTAGAGTGGAAGTATCTCAAAGGCGGCAACCAGGTCGGTCTTGTTCACTCTAGACACACGCTGCCCGTCACCTGCTGCTGTGCCCAAGCTGAGTTTCCCGGTGTGTTCGCTCCCGCGTCTAACACTCGGTGAGTATCGGTTAATTGCCAGGTACACACAAGACAATATGCCAGGAGCTTGATGTGCAACAGGGAGCGAAATACAAGCAGATGATTTAGTCTCTGCCCTTTTTGGGCTTACGTTCTAGTGATTCAAACAATGAACAAATGAAGCACAAGACGCTTGGCACTGACAGGTGCATTCGAGGGAAATACATTGTAAAGCAGAATAAATTGAACCAGTCATGCAGTCGAGGCTCGAGGTTCCCAGAATCAGAGGCAATCGAAAAAGGCCTCTGTGATGGGGACACTGAACCAAAGACCTGAGGGAGTCAGGGAGTGGGGCACACAGGCATCAGAGCAAGGGCGCCCAGTCAGAGGAAGAGCAACCCCAAGGGTGCTGCGTGTGGAAGGGCTGTGCCTGGCATGTTTGAAGAACAGCACAAGGTCAGCATGGTTGGAACAAAATGAATGAGAAAGCAGAGGAGACATGATTGTAGAAGTAGTGGGTTCTTGAGAAGGAGCAAACAGTGTAAATTCTCACAGGCGCTGCAAGGACTAACCCATAATAAGCCCCATATGAATGCTGACTCTTAGCTGGGAATAGTAATGCATGCCTGTAATCCCAGAAGTTGAAAAGGCTGAGGCAGGAGGGTCCCAAGTTCAAGCCTAGCCAGAGCACCTTAGAGGTTTAGCGAGAACCTGTTTCAAAATAATGAAATACTGCAACAAGGAATGAGCGGGATGGGGATGCAGCTCAGCATGAAGGTCCCGGGTTCCAACCCTAGCACCACACACACACTATGTTGATTCTTATGCCAGATGAGGCCAGAAGCCTCTGGAGGGAAAGCTTCGAACACAGGAGGAAATCAACCTGACTTACACTCCACAGTGGTCGCTCTGTGTGCCGTGCTTGGGGACAGGTGAGCCGACTCAGAGTCTAATGTAATCACATAGATGAGATGCACTCATGTACAGGCCAAGGGCAGAAGGGACCGTAACAGGACACGACTGGGTTCTGGTTTCGTTTCTAAGACACAGAGCTGGCCAGATTGATGGATGGATGGAAAATGGAGTGTGAAAGAAAGAAAGGCGTCGGGCGTGACACCGAGATCTTACACTGAGTTGAGAAACAAAATCGAGGTTTATGTGGCGACGTGGGGAGACCACGAGAGAGCAGGCTTTAGAGGCAGGGTGAAAATCTACATTTTGGGTTGGCACTGTTACATTTGGGTTGCTTCATAGACACCCAAAGCCCATCAAGTAGGCAGGCAAATACACACGTCTAGTGTGAGAGGAAAATCTGAGATGGAAGCGTAGAGCTAGTTGTCAACATTCTAAACAGTAATTAAAGTCCTGAGACTTAATAACTCAAATGGAAAATGATTGAGTAGAGAAAAACACCAAGAACTAAAACCGAAAACTGGTCACCATGATTTAAGAATTCTGGGGATTGAGAATTAATCAGCAAACAGTCTGAGGAGTGGCCAGAGAGAAGAAAACCAAGAATGAGAATTCCAATAATTTCAAAATGAACAAAATTTCAAAATGAACAAATGAACGGATGGGATTATGAGTTCTGGAGAAAAAAAATTCTTAGTCATCCTTGTGTTGCTACTAATATATATCTTAAAAGAACTAATGTAATTAGGGAGGCAAACTGCCCTCAGAGTAATGCTTCAAGTGAAGCTAATCCACAAAACTCCGAGTTCCTCTTCTGGGCCTCAGTTTCTCATTGAGGGGTAGAGCAGAGCCAGTTCGGAGCAGACACTGGGATCAGACTACAGAATTTTCATTCCACCTCTAGACTGACTACAAGACTTGGACCAAGCTACTGGGCTTCCTCTGCCTCCATTTCAGCCTCTGTAAAAGGAGCATAATGACAGTTCCTATCGATGGGACTCTTGAGACGATTAAATGCTAAGACACATAACTAAACTCTCAGCACAGTTCCTGGCTTTTGGAAAGCACCAAAGTTGTGGTAATTACTATTATGTGGCACACGATAGGTGATCAGCTACTGATCCAAAATTGTTTCAAGTCCAGAATTCCCTCGCAAGAAAGCATCAGCTAGAAAACAAAGTTATTTGGGGGCCTTCTAAAGTTATGTATGCTTATTTTATTTTTTAACAAATGTCATCCTGAAGGCCCTTTTGTGGATGCAGTACTACTCTTTGCATTGTGTGTGTAAATACACATCACTTTTTAAAATCTTTTATGGGTTTTAAGGAAAGTCTTTGATAAGTTGAAATGCCTCATCATACAAAATACTCGTTCATGTTTTGTTAGCACATTAAGGATTCAATGTTTTTCAGAAAGCTTATCTAATAGGCATCAGGTATTTAATTCCATTCGGGAGAGAAAGTGGAATGGATTCTTTTTCCACGTAAAGTGGAGGACAGAAAGGATTCGTATAGAATTTTAGTTTCTGTATTTTTTCCATCTAGTCCCATTGGGTGCTTTAATTTTGCTTTTCTGCCTTGAATTGGTTTTCCTCAAAAAAAAATTTAAAAAGGCTCCTCTCTCCTAGTTCTCCTTCATCTCATCCTTCAGTGACAACAATTAATATTGACCGATTTTTTTTCCTTCTTAGTTACGTGATACCCAAAGAAAATTCAATACACAGTTGATCTCGTCAAACAGATCAATCAAAGGATGGTGATTTGCTTTCAAAACGATTCTTTCTCTTTTGAAAGGAAGTCCCAGTGGGGTTTCTCTAAATAGTTTTCATCTCCAGAGCACGGCTGCTACAATGTCTTACTGGGAACTTGATTCAGCATATAGTAAATACTTAAGGAACACCTTTTATTGATGATTATGGTCTTCCTCATACCACAGGTAATTTCTGTCTTTATCTGGTCCTGTCCTAGAGTTAGGATGGCAAATGGATCTTATTGCTCGCTCCAACTCAGATACATTGGAAAGAGCTGCCGAGAGCATTGAGTTTTAAAAGACTTCGAGACCAAATCCAGGTTCACACAGAAAGAGTGCAAGATGGACTGGAAAAGTCTGGTGCGGGGGCAGCAGGGAGCAGTCTGCACCCGTCCTCTCCACCTGTGCTCCTCTGGTACCTCAGGGAAGCGAAGTGGGCATCTCCAAGTCACTCGGAGAGCACGGCTCTAGGTGCGTCATGTGGAAACAAGTGCATACGCATTGAATGTAATTAAAGGGAAGGAAGGTGACTTTCAGAGCCACGGAGGTACCTCGGTTCAAGAACTTGATTCTTTCCACAATTCTGGCTGCAAACCCAGTAGAACGAGAACCAAATCAAATTTCATGGTTAGGTTCAATGTTGGCCTTATGGGAAAACTTGATTTGGGTCTCGTCCAGTTTGGTTTGTAACCAGAATCATGGAGAGAATTGAGCTCGTGAACCGAGGCCCCTCTGTATTTGTAGTAAACCACGTGGCTTCTTTATACATATCCGATACTTCTGTCACTCAACCAACACGTCTGTTGAGCATTGGGTTGGAAGAAATCTCCATATGTGGTTTGTCGAATTACCTCCCTTCCCCCTAGAAGGGCCTGAAATGTTCACACGCACCTGCACACCACCCCCCTCTCTCATGAGCCCATGAAGACAGAGATCCGGAGTTCACCTTGGCTTGCTTAGGGCCCAGGTGCCTCCAGGACTCCCTATTCTGCATTCACGTCATCTGTGAGCATTTCCCTTCTGCTGCAGGCTTTCTCCGTTAGTCCTAACTGCAAGTGAAGAAAACCTCAGCATGCTTAAGATGATCAACACACCTTGGTCTTTTAACAGAAAGCCCTGTCCTGAGCAATATGGCCAAGCAGTGCACACATCTCTGGAGCTAGATCAGTAACTACACATGCAACCTAACAAGTAACACATCGCATGCTAAGTATAACAAATTAAATACTTTCTTGACTTTGCCCAAATACCCTATGGTAGTGCTGGGTAGCATGGAAGGAAAGACTCTCGTGAATCTGTAAATCCTCTAAAATTCTAAGTGAAATCTGGGAAGGAGGCACATTCTTCTGAGAAGAGAGTTAAATCTCAAAGGCCTCCTGGAAGGCCTTTACTGTGTAACTCGTGATGGTCACCCCCTTTTCTCTCCATGCTCCAACTCCAATCATCTTAACTCCAGATACAATTTATAAAACAGTTAGTTGCTTCTCCCAAGAGATACACTATCCATGGGAAGGAGGAGCAAGGTAAGAGGGTCACACCCGGCACAGCAATCTTTTCGTCACCGTACCTAGCTGAAGGAAGTGCTCAGTAAACATTCGGCGATGAAAGGAATGAGCCATCTATTTATAACTGTGGAGTCATGGAGCTGTTAAGCAAGACTATTATAGGCCTCAAGTTTGGGTTTGATTCGATGTCATTGTGTTCACAGCTTGACTTTTTAAGAGCTACAGATGAAGGAAGGAACTCATTCTAGTCCTGAATTTAAATATTACAATAGATAGCAATTAACACAGACATCAAAGGCATAGAGAAAATTTCATCATTATGAGGATAAGGATGTTATTATTATAACCAAAGAAAGATGATGAGATGCGAGCTATTATAGCTGCTTCTAATAAAATAAAGTATTGTAAAATGGGTTAAAGTACCTCCTTAATATTAAACAAATGATTTTACAGAGAATTCTTGCAGGAATTGAATACGAGGGCAAGTTATGGTACAGTAGCTCTTCTGTTGCTGCATTCCACGAGAAAGGTAGAAAATAAACAAATAAATGTACTCGCGATCACATCAGTAAATTCCCACATATTTCCATTGCCTTATTAGATGGAAAGGTGTATAAAGTCCCATCTGGGATGCTTGAGCGTCAAACGAATGAGCTACTGGAATCTATGCTCACACAGGTGGCCCATGACAATTTTCGCAACCAAGTCCGTGCATCCTTTAGAGGGGAGTTCCAATTCTGATCTCATGTCCTTCTCCTCCCACAGATGCAGGATCAATGGCTGTGGCAGAGTTCTCATATCGTTCAAAGTGATTGCCGTTAGCACTGGAGGGCAAATCATAAGGCTCTAAAAGAGTTCCCAGGGAGTATGCAGGAATGGTCTCCATTCTGGAGGCAGCACATGAAACCATACCCTGTCATAAGGGGCCAAAATTATGGCTAAACCTCAGCAAAAACACGTGGCCCTTAAAAGAAAGAACACAATGCCTACAAATGAGATGACATCTCTGTTTCACAGCCAAGGACAGCAGTGCAGAGTAATTTGGGATGGGAAGCAAAGCTTACCATGTCCAGTCGAGGCGTGCGGGGGAGCTTGAGGTTGTCAGAATGCAATTATCCCTGCTGGAATTTGGTCAAGCCAGTGTCTGACACTTCCAAGCAATGCCAGGGGCCTTTTTAATGAATAGGAGGCATCCAGATTGGAGTTCACCCCAATTCAAGACATAAACCTGCACTCAGAGAGTACGAAGTGCGGAGATGTTAATTAGCTCTCTATTCTCAGGCTGAGTTCCCTTCCTAGAGATAAACAAAACTGACTTTCATTTCCAGGAAGGAAACTGAGGCCTAGAAAATATCACCCAGTAAAGAAATGAGCTGGAAACTCTGCTCTTTGTAATTCCTTTTGTTCTTGGCCCACAAATTCCTCCGTTCAACTTAATTCACCAATTATCTATTACCTCCTATTCTGGGCCAGGCCCCTTGCTGGAATCCTGGTTTTTGTCTTCTAAGAGCTGTTACTGATGTTGGAGGGACTGCTACAGATAGTAATTCTATCTGAAGGCAGTCTGTGTATCAGACAGCTTTCCATCACTACGACAAATAGCTGAGATCACTTAAGTTTCATTGTGGTTCACAGGTATAGAGGGTTCAGTCCATGATTATTTGGAACTATGCCTTGGGGACTATGGTTACACATCATGGCAGGTGTGTGGCAGAGCAAAGCTCCTCTATTCACGGTCAGGAAGTGGAAGAGAGAGAGGAAGAGACTGGGGTCCCACAATCCTCCAACAACTATGCCCCAGTGACCCCAAGACCTCTTACCAAACCCCAACTCCTAAAGGGTCCATCACCTCAGAACATGAACCTGGAGTCAAGACTTGGACTCATGAGTTTGGAGACAGTCCAGATTCACACTGTAGCAGTGTGCCACTATCTATTGTAAGGACTAGACACAGGGCCATGAAATCCACCAGAATGAAGGAATCAATTGTTTAAAGGGATCTGGAAAAGACTGTGGGGTGTGGTCTGCTTCCTGGACTTTTGAGCTCTCACCATTGCTTTCTGTTGGGCTTATCATCCTGATCTGGGCTCTGCGCTCCCATTTCTCAGACCAAAACCTTCATTCTGATCTTCCCTCAAACCCATTCTTTTGGGCTTTGTTGAGTTTTGGCTTGAGAACAAGGACAAACCCAGGCATGGTGAGGGTATATACAATTGGGGGAACTGTCTTTAAGAAAAGAAAATATTGTTACCCATCTAACTTTGGGTCCAAAAGCAAATATTTATTTGGAATGAGAAATCATAGCAAACTGCTAGGGCCTTTTCTTCTTGGGTCTCTTTGTCAGTTTGCCAAAAAGGGACTCTACCATCCTATTCCACACTGTTATTTTTCACCTTGAGCCATTTACAGCCGAAGCTAATTCTAAAATTCATTAAATCATGTGTACTTTCCACTTCTGTATGCTGTCTCCAATTTGCAATGTCTTTGCACAGGTTAGTCTTGCCAAGTCTAACTGGAAATTTAAAGGATTTTGAGCCCTCAAAGTGAAATGCCACAACTTGAAGAAGCCAGTGGAGAGATGCTGGCCCCCACCACAGTCCAAGAGCTGCGTGTTTGGAAGGAGAATTTCATCCAAACCCCCTGGCAGCCGTAGGCACGATCTCTGGTTCTTCTTCACAGCCAGCAGCAAAAGCAATGGTATTCGAGAACTGTAACTTCTGTCTACTGGGCGTGCACTACCTGTCTTGCTCTGTGGTATTTGATGAGCACATTAAATCCTCACAAAATCCCACATGGTAGGTACCTATTTCACTGATGAGGAAAATGAGAACAAAACATCAAACAACTCGTCTGAAATGAAATAGAGTTGTAAATGGCAGAATTTACCCAAATCCAAATCTCAGTCCCAAGCCTATTCCCTTCATAACTGGACTTTACATCCTCACTGGGCATAGAACAAGACCTGGTAAAAATGTACCTGTATAGAATTGATACAACCATAGCATCCAGTAAACCGGCTTAATGATGTTTATTACATCAACGTAACAGAGTACTCCAGAACTTAGTGGCTGACATCCACAACCATATTAGATCTGATGCTTTTGTGGGTTCAGAATTCAGGCAGTCTTGGCTAGGCAATTCTTCTGCTCAAAGTGGCAGGTTTGGTCTGGAGGGTCCAAGAGAGCTGTAGTCACAGGCCCGGCATCTCAGCAGGGCAGACTCAAGGTCGCTCCCCTAGTGCCCCTCCCTTCTCACATTGCTGGCTGGCCTCGTCACACTGTATGTCCCAGAAGTAACGGGCCTTCTTACACGTAGGTGCTGGCCCAGCGCTGCAAGAGCAAGCAGGTGTGCTACAGAGAAGGGAGAGGAGACTGAGAGTTTCCTGGGACCCAGAAACTGGCACAACGATACGTGTGCTGTATTCTGTTGGTCAAAACACTCACAGAGTCACCTGGGTTGGAGGAGAAGCTTGTGGATCCACCTCTCGTGGATCCATTCCAGTACCCACCCGTGGAGGGAAATCTCACAGGAATAGGAAAGCACGTGATTTGGCTGCTTGCCATGTGCAGTCATTGCCTTAGAGCTGCCAAAATAAAGACCATCTTTGGGGGTCTTCAGCAACAGAAATGGGTGTTCTCAAAGACACGGGCGTTTGCAGGTTTGGCTTCCTCCGAGGCCTCTCTCTGCCACTTGCAGATAGCCACCTTGTGTCCTCAGGTGGCCATCTGTCTGTGCTCACAATGTCCCGCCTCTTCCAAAGAACCGGTCACATTGTATTAACATCCTTATTTTGAATTAATCACCTCTTTAAAGACCCAGCTCTAAATATGCTTATACTGTGAGGTGCTGGAGGTTGAGACTTAAACATATGAGGTTTGAGGGGACACAAATCAGCTCACAGTAATGTCAAATCTAATGTCCTTATGAAAGTAGAGAAACTGAGGCTCAGAGAGAGAAAGTAGTTTGCCGCAGTCAGACAGTCCAACCTGTAGCAAATCAGAAGAATTCTTCCCAGCAAATGCTCCTTCCAGCACATGGGATCTTGGCTCCAAGATGTGTATCCTGTCTTGCGGGAGGCAGGAAAGAGAGGCAAGTCCAGCAGAGGGCCAGCAATTCTTTTCCTTTTGAAGTCGCAGTCTTCTGTGACCATCTCTACGATAGGTCGTTGGGTTCGTAGGCCTCTCGGCACACCCAGCTCTCCAGCCTGCTTATTCCTTTTCCCATTTCTTGGCTGACATTTCTAGCATTCAGGTCAGTATTTAGATTCTGAATCACAGTAATATTGAAGAATATGATGTCCTTGTTTTTGCCTTAACATAGATCTGTCAAGACTTCGGGAACATCGCCACAGTAATTTGCAAGCTCAGACCCATTCTGGGCCTCTGAGTCATCGCATTAGTGCCCCCTAATTTGCAGTGAACACCCCATCTTTGATTTGCAGCTCTTGGATTTCAAGAATAACTTGCATCTTTCAAAGGAACTGGCTCGTGTTCTGTCTCGGTCTCTTCTAGGATGGAGTGGGGTGGGGGAGAGTCCAGAAGTGGTTTAAGCCTCCTGGGAAGGTAGGACAATTGGTGTTCACTGCTTCTCTTCCAGTCTCTCCTTGTGTTCCGATTTATGTCTCCCCATTGTGTGAGGTCAGGAAACAAGTCTTCCCAGAGATAAAAGAAGCAGCTTAATTTCAATTTATCTAATAAAATTATATTAAGTTTTTATTATGTACCAGTCATGGTGTTGGAGGGAGACGAGGAAGCAGCACAGTTAAGTGAGCCTGGCTTGCCTCAACGCTCTAACTCAGAACAAACTGCAATAAAAACAAAAACGGATGTCGTTAAGGGAGGGAGGTGGCAAGAAATGATTGTCATCTGGCACTCGAAAGCATAGGCCCCGGAATCTGAAAATCTTGGGTCTTGATTATAACTCTACCACTTGTACCCTGTGTGATCTTGGAAAAATTAGTTAACTTCTCTGAGCCTTACTTATCATAGTCCCACTGTTGGGAGGATAGAACAGCAGAAATAGGGACTGTGCCAGACACGGGAACTAGGCCAGAGTTACTGCCCAGTAGATGGCAGCTCTCGTTTGAACTTGTCTCCCAATATGGCTTAAAGATGCAAGTGAGCCAAACTCTCAGTCCCTCAAACCCCTTGTCTACACCATAAATCTATTTTCCTCCAATCTGATCCACCCAGTAAGCTTCTTCAGACATGCAGCTGGTTATGGCAGAACCCTCCCTCCTCACCCTTCGTGAACCAATCGCTCACCAAGACCTTTTGATTCACCTTCAAAGTATACCTCACATGCACTCATTTTTTTAACCCTAGGCCTCTTCCATCTCTCACTGACACCTGAGTAAATTCCTAACTACACCCCGAACGTGGACTCTTTTAATCCAGGCTTCAAGGAAACCAGTCAAGTCGCAGGTGATCGCGGCCCTGGTTGAACCTCGACTTCCACCTTACAGGAGGACAAGCCTGCCTCTTCTTGAGCCAGAACTGCTGGACGAAGCTCACTCAGACTTCCCAGACCCCAGAAAACCTAGGTCTGAACGGTTTGTATTTTTAGTGAAGCTGCTAAGTTTTGGAGCTGTTGCACAGTGATAACTATGAAACCACCTTCAGAGCTTCTGAAGGTGAGTTTTTCCTCCTGGAATCACCTTCCTCCTGTTTCCCGGGGTCAGAGGCAGAGGAGGGGCAGATACACAAATAGGTCATCACGGCACACTTAGGGGAATCGTCATGCAGCCCTAAGGCGGCACTGGGAGGAGCTGCCTCTTCCTCCCACCTGCTCCCTGAGTTACGGACCACTCACAGGAGCCCTAGACCACCTACAACACCCAACGCAGAGCGCCGTCCCCAAAGGCTGTCTTACTGGAAATAGTACAGCTGACAAGGAGTTCCGAGAGGACTCGAGGCCTGAGCTAGCTCGCAGTATAACTGATACTTTCCAGGGAGAGCACTGGAGAATTGTCCATGTTTCCGAAGAGTGTGCCTCTCCCAGCGCCACACAGACAAAGTGGGATGGTCGTGGGCTCTCTGAACTCTCCATCCCCGGCCGTTAGCCAGGAGGGTGGCCTGCCAGTCCTTGCACTCTGGGCTCCCCGAGTCAGACAGAAATGTTGGGACCACGCCTGCACAGCAATGACTGACGCTCTTCCTTCACTTAAAAAGGAGGATGCTTTCCAGAGTGACTGCAAAGGGAAAAGGAACTGAGCGAAAAAGCTCTGCTTATTGTAACTATTTACATTTCTTTGGGAAATTGATTTTTTTTAAAAGAAAAACAGTGCCATTTTGAAAGGAAGCAGTGGCAGAAATGTGATGTTACAGAAGCAGAGCCCTGGAGCCCGGGAACATGGGCAGGGCTCACCATATGCTCCGAGTTCAGGGCTGCTGGAGGGTGAGCAAATGCCTGGTTGACCCTGTTCTCGATGGAGGGAGAGCGGCTCCCTGATCCCAACCCGGTCTCTAACCCCCCTTTTTCAAGCAGTGGCATTTTGCCAGTAGGAACACCGCTCACCGAAGGCCTTTAGCAAAGCTGCTGCCGCTCTCCTGGCCTCCACTCCCCACCAGAATCCTTCCATCCTTGTTTCCATAAGGCTCCCCTGTCACATCCTATTACTTCCACTAGTTTTGGAATGATATCACCTCAGTGAGGTACCATCTTTTCTCTCCTTACAAAAGAAAGCAGACCTAGTTTCTTTAACCTTTCAGCAGAAGCAAATTCCCCAAATCCCTCTGTCACTCTGGTTGCCTTCTACTATGCCTTCTCTAGTTCCAAAATATTCTATTTATAGCCAGAAACCCGGAATGAGCTCAGGACTCATAATATGACCTAACCAACCCTCCTTACATGACTGGAATAATTTTCTCTGACTTCCTTTCTGCAGTGTGTACAGCGTATCCCAAGCTGACTCCCTTTTCTCTTATTCCAATACATCCGGAAGGACAAAGATTCAAACTCTAGCTGAGTTGTTGATACTAAAAGGTTGATGTTTGCTGTGCTCCAGGACTTTCTAGAATTAATGGGTTCGGGAGCAGGTTAGAGTTCAGTCTGTGTAACATTAGGATTAAAAGTCTTTTCCTTGGGTTTTTTCAATGTTGTTGTTGTTATATGGTACTCACTTCAGTTACTAAAGAGATCGGTGAGCTGTCAATGTCGCCATGAAGCAGATTAAAGCGCAGCCTGTTAGGCTTGGCTGTGTAGGTAGAGTGCAAACCCTCCACCTGGGAACTGGTTGAAAATATAAAATCTTGGTTCCTACCCCAGACTCTGCGCCTGCTTTTTAACAAGAGACCTGGAGATTCGTGCACACATTAAATAGTAAGAATAAGCTAGTACCCTTGAGTTTCCCACCAGACGTTCTAGGCAGGCCAGACCCCAAGCACCTCTGGCTGACCCCACCACAACAGAGACTCCAGCACTCTCGCCAGTTTTCACTTGACTTGCCACGATTCTGAGGCTGGAGACTCCCTGAAGACCTGACCTCTCATTTTGTCCAATTCCTAATTTGATCCGCCATGAAGCGTATTTTGCCAGTCTTGACCTGATGATATACCCTTGACCTGTCTCAGACTCCTACTTTTCATACTAACAACATCACCTCTCCCTTTCTTACCACCCCTACTTCCTTTTATTCAGCTTCTGTCTGTAAGATGGCTTAGAAAGAGTCATTCAGTTCTTCCTCAATATCCCATGTGGTCTTCCTTCAGCCTCATTACGGGGCTGTCTGGTTTTCTGAAATTGAGTTAAGTCACATCCAGATCTTCGGGTTCATGCCTGGTCATTAAGCTGAGGAATGCGCAGAGGTTCTTGCAAACTCAATCATGTGTTTCCCAAGGCTTCCTGACACTTGCTTCTTTTTGATGCTTGGATTGTTTCCTTTTTAACTAAACTAGGTTTGGTAGATGGAAGATTCCTTGAGTTCTTTTTAAATATGAGCTCCACACCAGGTTCTTGGCAATCATTGCCTATTCTTATTTTCAGAAAGCTTTCCAAATTGTGCATCGTGATTCTTTGCCTCTGCTCCCATTGCCTGCAGAGAATGATCAGAGATCAGGAAGTGACTAAGAGAGCCAATCTTTCTTCCTACCTGGTCAGAAGCACTTCTTGTATCACAGACAAAAATTTTCTGTTACCTGTTTTTTAGGCTCTAAGGCAGCAATTTTGCCCCATCTCAAGCCACTTCTGCACTGATTGTAACGAGTGATCCTGCAGTAATGACCAGGGACAGGGAAGGTTGAGGGAGGGGAAAGGGCACTGTTAATGTCTTGCCAACAATTATCCAAGCACTCAATTCTGAGATTCAGGGATGCTTTAAGGAATTATTACCGTATGGATCACTAACCCTTATCAAAGTGCCTGGCACAGAAGAGGAAGAAGAAGAAGTAGGAGGAAGAGAGAAAGAAGAACATAACTGATCAAACACAAGGTGGGGTGAAGATGTCAGCAATTAACTACAACCCACCAAACACAATCAAGAACAGGTGGAGAGAGTAAGAGTGTTGCCTGGTCCACATCTGCCTTGATTTGGAGGGACTTCCCAAACCACCCTTTAAAAAGGGCTGTATGAAATTCCTGTTTAGAAACCAAGAGTAACCTTTGTCTCAAGAGAAATCCCAAGCATTTCTAAATTCTCTAAGAAAAAGAATTCTTTTCCATTTCTCAGTTTGTAAACTGTTTTGTTACTCCTCTTGCACTAATTCTGAGAGGCTTTGCACCTCTAATTATGTTCTCCAGTCTCCTATTCTTGACAGGTCCTTCTACTTCAGTTTTGATACCATCTTCATAAAGGTACAGGCAAAGGGTAAACTTTACAACTGCAGTTTGGGTAAAAAGCCATATGTGAATATCACACAAAGCAAAAATCCTTCTTTCTCTGTGGCGTTAATACATTTTGCCTTAAATTTGGCTATGTTGTTAGATAGTGATCCTAAAGGCACGAGATTTGTTTACCACCCAATTTGAAATGTTCTTGGTATTGCTAAAAATGAACAGGGTCAGATGAACCTAGAGAAATGTGATATTCATGTCACAGTTGACAAGGGCTGTGCAGAAAATAATGATATGACTTCAAGAATAAGTGCTCCCAAGATTGAAACTGTAGCAGGTACACCACTCGGCGTCTATTTTAACAAATGAAATGACTGAGACCTTTGCTTATTTGGGGCACTGGATTTTTGCAGACAGAAAAGAAAGGAAGTATGTTAAGTGAGTGGATGGAGATAAAAGCTGAAAGTGTACAAAGAGAAGAGACTTCCCCTTCAGATCGCTGAGCCTCACGAGAAGACGTACACACATGTGTTGGGTGCCATCTTTCTCTCCCTACTCTGGACTCCCTGTTGCAAATTTCATTATAGAACAACTCTCGCCCCTCTTCCTGGTCCATGAGTTGTAAGTCTGAGTAATCCCTCTAAAAAATAAGGGCAATGTTGGAAAGTGCTCCTGGGGGAATATTTTCAACACAGTCATGTGTTATCTAAATAATGCCAATCTAATCAGCCATTCATGCTCGGGATCCTCAGGCACCTAAGCCATCCATCAGGGTAGCTCCCTGGAAAGTATGGTATTAATTCTAGAATGAAGACCTGGGTGAGACCGCAAACTGTTGATAAAGTCAGATAAGTACATCACATGGGTGACAGTAGGGAATAAGTATCCTCATACAGTGATCATCTCCCTGTGTTAATTTGACACTTCAGTCTGCACTAGACTCACTGACTTTGTCACCAGGCAAGGGAATTTACTAACAGCATCATGCGTTGCGTTCTCAGGAAATCGGTTTTGCCTACAAAGCCTGCACCCCAAGACCCGGGAGGATGGCTCACGCCAGCAGTCCCAGTCTTAGGGCAACATCTGCTGGCTAATTCCTGGATGGACAAAAGTGGTTGTTTGTAGACAATATGAATAGTCCTTTTCGTGGGAGGAAACTGTTGCCTTGGTGACTCTGACGGGGTCTGGCATTCTTTTATGATGACCCACCTCAGATCTCCAGGAGTCTGGCAAGTCGAGAACTGTCCCTAATGGGGTAAAGGAAGCGTGTGTATGTATGTACCTTGGCTGGAGCCAACGATAAGGCAATTGGCTTTGGAAGCACATCTCTAGAGGTATGCACAAACTCAGCCTCGGACTTCCTGCTAATATTAGCAATCCAGGACCAATGGAGACGCCCTGAAACAGAAGCCCCTGTGCAGACTCAGAAAGTAAAGCTGGCTTTCCCTGAAGACGACCTAGCTAGAATGGGAGGGGGAGGGGCGCGGGACCTGGAAGCAGCCCTGAACGCTGACACCGCGGGGCTTCTCAGTCGTCCTGCCTTTTACTTCCGGCTTTGGCAGGTCAGGAAGCACGAACGACAATCCCACACAGCACCTGTGACTGGGATACAGAAATTGCGGGCTGGAGAGGCCTGGGTGGACTGAAACTCAGAGCTCTCCACCATCTTTAGCAGCGTGTCTGTGTCTCAGCCCGGCAGTCAATGGCGCCACGGCCAGGGCCTGCGACGCCGGGGTGGGGGTGGGGGTGTCTCCCGTCTCCGTTGATGAAACTCCAGGTGGAGAGTAAGACCGCCGCGTAGGTGCCAGCACGGTGAAACCTGAAAAGCAAGCGCTTGGGGACTCCCGGCGCCCTCGCGCTCCTCCGAGCGACGGGATGTCCAGGACAACCGGCTCACCCACCCCCGGTCCTCCGCTCCGCGCGCGGGGCGGACAGGGCCGAGGCGGCAGGGACCGTGTCCGAGGGAAGCCACCTCGGGCTAGCGCCTCCTCCCCGCGCTGGGCGGTGACGCGGCGCCGTTCCGGCTCCCTGCCGGAGATTTCCGGAGCTGTCCCCAGGTCTTGCTCAGAGGGCGGCGCCCCTCCCCCACCCTCTCGCATCTTCCCCCTGCTTTTTGCACACTCGGGATGATGGTGGTGGTGGGTGTGGAGGGGTGTTTTAGGGTGCTTCCCCCCCTTTCCTCTGAAGTTCATCCTTTCCAACTTACTTTCCGCCAACACGTGACCTCCCTCTCCACTCCCCAGCCTGCGCAGCTGCCAGTGGGAAGCGCGGGCGGGTGAGGCCCTCCTGCCTCGGCCAGCGCAGCCCCAGCTTGGGCGCTCGCGAGCGCGCGCACCCCGCACCTCACGGCAGTGGCAAGCGGAGCCCCGAGAGGATGCGACAGTGGCTGCGGGAAAACATCCCCGCGCCTGCGAGAGCCGCGATTCCCTCCCGCGCGCCGGGACCCCGCGCTGCTCGGCGACCTCGCTGCGCGCAGGGGCTGCGGACGCGCCGGGGAGAAGCCACAGCCCATTAGAGCTAACGCAGTCATAACTTCATTCAACTCGGCGTGCACGGCTCCGGCGGGCAACTAGTGGCTCGCCCCGGAGCCTCCCGCCGAGTCATCCGTCCCCGGGAGGAAAAGGGAAAGTTACCGAGCTGATGAGCGCAAAGGCGCAGCCCGCGGTGCCCGAGGACAAGTCACCTCGGTCCCCCTCCCCTGCCCCCACTGGATCATCACGACCTCAGCGGCTGGAGACCCTTAGTCACGGTGGGGAGGGGGAGGGGCTCGAACTTTTCTAAGAAGTTTCCTTTTTACCGAGGGAGTCACAGCGCGCCGGTCACGCAAGCAGCGCGCACCGTCGTCGCGGTGGCCACCCCCGGCGCCCCCTCCCCGCTGCGCTTTTCTGGAATTCTTATTAAAGCCGTAGCCTGCTGGCGCTGACGAGCAACAAGTTCCCCCGCGATCCTCCCGCCCTAGCCTGGCCAGGAGAAGGGATTCTTACCTGGCGCCAGGGACAGCTCTCCGGCCGAGCCCACCTTTGCCAGAGTCCGGGTGTGAACGGATCGAGGGGCCAGGGAGCGGTGCGCAGGCCGGGCTGTTTTTAAGGGGCTCCCCTGCGAGTCCTCACTTTGGGAACTTTCTGGGCGGCTAGGACGCAGCCTCGGGAACCCCGCTCTGTAGCTGGGCACTTGGGCAGGCCTTGGGAACCTGGCTCATTCATTAGGATCACGTAAGAACTCGCAGGGAACCGTGCCACTCTCTCGCAGGGAGGGCGTTTGCGTAAACCTATAGCTTTCCCAACATCGATGCCGGCTGCTTTGTCTTCTGTAATCGCCAAGGTGGTTGAGAGTTTAAGCTTGCGGATATTGCAAAGGGTTATTAGATTCATAAGTCACACCAAGTGGTGGGCGATCCACTGAGCAAAGCCGAAGTTCTCACATGATGACTTCAAGCAAGACACATTACCTTCCAGCATCTGTCGGGGAGACGAGATTTTAAGACACTTGAGTCTCCAGGACAGCAAGGACACAATGGTGAGTAGCAGGAAACCCTGCATTCTAATTGAGAAATCTTGACATGTTGCTTAACAACGGGCAGACCGCAGCTCAGCCAGTACTTCTCACGCCAAAAAGCAGCAGCCACCCAGGCCAGGGGAGCCGGGTTTTGACAGAGTGGAACTTTAATTGAATCCTTCGAGATTTAACACAGCAATGTGGAACTGCGTGGAACAAACTTGGGACTGGAGGGGGTGTGTGAATATGTGACGGTGGCTGCTGGAGGCTGAGGCTGGTCCTGGAGTTCAGCCGTCGCCTTTACGTGTGTGGTGCATGAGCCTGTTCTATGATTTGTATGTGGGCATGTAATTGACATCCGCAAGGGGGTTAATTTCCATTTTAAAACAATAATGCCGTTAGAGGCTGGGATTAGGGGGTGCTGTGGGGGTAAGGGTGGGGTAGGGGCTGGGAGCTTAGGTGACAGTGGGGGTGGGGTTGGGGGAGAGAAATAAGTCAGAGTGCACATCCCCGGTAACGCTACGGGTAATCCTCAGAAAAGGGTCTCGTCAACATGTGATCAACTATGAACAGGGTGGCTTTGGCAAAGCCCTTCACACGTGACAAAGCGTAAGGAAGTGGAAGAAACCGTGTAGAGCAATATCAAGTATCACTTAATTAGAGATTTTTTTAGCCTTTTCCTCCCGCTGCGCCGGGTGTGTGATCTGGGCTAGCGGAGTCCATTCAGAACCTTGGACAGCGCCAAACGGATTTGTCCGAGGTGGTGGGACTCCAGGTAGCCCTCACCGCCCGGCTGTCAAGCCAACCCCGTGTCGCCCTTAAAAGGCGTCTTTTCCGAGGTCTGGCTCACACTGAGCGCGGGGCTGGAGGGAGTCAGATTTTGGAGCGGAGCGTTTGGAAAGCAAGCCCCAGTTCGGTGCCCCTCGTTGAGCTCGCTGAAGTTGGCTTCCTAGCGGTGTAGGCTGGAATAGACTCTTGGCAAGCTCCGGGTTGGTATACTGGGTTAACTTTGGGAAATGCAAGTGTTTATCTCCAGGATCTAGCCACCGGGGTGGTGTAAGCCGCAAAGGAGGTAAGCACGGGGCGGGGACCCTGCATCCCCAATTCCTGGGCTATTTTGATCCTCGGTTTTTCGGGAAGGGACGCGAGGTGGAGGGGAGCAAGTCGAGGGTGAGGAGGAGAGGGGGCTGTTTCTTGGTATTTGCCCAGTTTCAAGACCCTAGTAGGTGAGAACACGGGGCAAAGCCAGAGCGGGGGGAACCCTCCGTCTTCCTGCGGATGTCACGAGTTGAGTGAACTTGGACCTGCAAATGTCTGATTCAGATGGAAGATTTCTCTTTCTTTCCCCTCCCCTTCCCTCTTTCCCGTTCTTTTCGCTGGTGTGTATGTGTGGGGGGTGCGCCTACAGTAGATTCAGGGCTAATTATGAAGCTTTTGCACAACATTCGATTTCCTAAAATCTGACTTGATACCACACAGGATCAGGCGGTGGAGGCGGCTACGGTGGGGAGAGGGAGGTGAAGGTTGGGGAGAGGGAAGGAGGTGAAGCCACATCTCCAGCAAAAAATGAATCGAGGTAATTTGGGCTGCTCTAGTGAGCAGGATTCATTCTCTGCTGCCTCCCTCCCTGCTCCCGCCCCCTCCGCACCCCGCCCCCTCCTCCTGCCTCCTTCCCTCCCGCGTCCTCTCTCTTCCTCGCGTCGTCCTCGTCCCTCGCTGGATGTCTCTTTCTGGGTTCTCTTTCCTTCTTTTCATTTCCTCTCCGTCCTCCCTCCCCGCGCGTTTCGGGCGCTGGCTTGGAGGGCTCCGGCTTTCTCCAGGGACGGGGGAGCCGCCGAGACCGCCCTGAGCCCAGGTCCGAGCCGGTCGGGGTAACCAGGGAAAGGGGGGCTTCGGCTTGGGAGCGGAAGGTCCTCTCCGGACCTAGAGCCAGGCGGCGGGCCCGGGCGGGCGGGGACGGGCGGCCGGGGGCGGATGAGCAGCCCGGAGCCGCGGGTGGCCGGGTGCGCAGGGCGCGGGGAGCGGGGGCCGCGGTGCAGACGGGGGCGCTGCGGGGAGATCCGGCGCTCGTAGCCGGCCTTCCGCGCCCGCGCCCCGAGGACCCCGAGCGGCCGGAGCGCGTCCTCCGGCCTCAGCTTCGCGCGCCCCGGGACCTGCGCGCCCCTGGGCGGGGGCCACCCCCCGCCGCGCGCTCCCACAGGCTCACCCCACCCTGCCGGGGCCCTTTGTTCCCGCCGCGGAGCCCCGAGGAAGGCTGGATCCGGACTCCTCCCGGGCTCTGCCCCGCTGCCGGGAAAGGCCGGGGAGAGGGGTGGGGTGGGGCGAGGGGAGCGAGGAGGGGAAAACCCATTTTGGAAACTCCAGACTGGAGAGGATGATGCGAGCGCAGGAACAGAAAGATTCCCCAACTGTGCGCAGGTGGAAGTGATGGATGCACGGGCGACGCCAGGAGAGTGTGGAAATTTAGAAAGCGAAAATAATAATAATAACAATACTGTAATAATAAAAGCGCCGGCTCGGGGATCGGTGGGCTGTGATAGGCTGCTCGGCACACAAAGAGCGCGCAGGGCCGGGGACGGAGCAACCCGCGGCGCCGGGGCGCAGATGGCCCAGGTCCGGCCCAGCCTCCGTGGGATCCACGCGCGAGCGCGGCGAGGCGGGGCGCCGGGCGGGGGGATTTCTGATGAGTCTGATGCAATTCCGAGCGTGCTGCAAAGGAACTCCAAGGCGCCCGCAGCCCCGCCGCCACCCACCTTCCCAGATGGTGCTGTTTTAAATACGGATCTGCAGGGCTGAACGCAGAGCGGGGAGATTTATTGCAAAATCCCAGGAAAGGGGGGCGGGGGACGGGGCCGCCGAGGGACAGGATTTAAAGGTGTAAGGCCCGCTTTTCCCTAATCGGGACGCCACCGGCCAGGATTTGTCTTTCGTTCTGTCTGCTGTTCTCTGGATTCTAATTCACCAAGGAAGAGGTGTAAATATTGTGACGTTTCGGGGCAGCTTGACGGATAGAGAAAAATCATCTGTCACGCTAGAGCTCAGTGGCTGCTCCCCGCACCTCGCCTTGCTGGGAAGGCTGCCGCCTCACACAGTTGCTAGGGCTTCCGGCGAATGCATCGTTAAGGGAGTATGATCCTTTTAGTCAACTCGCCAATTTTTCTGACAGTGGAACTGAGAAAATTGTAGATTCCGTGTCTGTGGGAGGCAAGGAGGGAAAATGCTTCGCAGTCTAATTCTCGTAAGCTCGAGATCTTTAACGACTTCAATAAACCTCAAAAGTGTCACGTCATGCTCTTACACAGAGGCACACACGCTCCTCCTCAACTTGGAAGCTGAAATGGTCTCTCCTGGAGCGTGGTGGAAATGAATGTCACTTTAAGAACGCAGCACCTGGCAGTCGCTGTTGTCTGTATTCACACGGAGCTCTCCAGCGGGAAGGCAGGAAATTTCAATCGCCCTGTTTGGAATCAGAAGGTGGTGGGGGTGGGGGAGACCGAAGGAGGGAGACAAGAGGGAGAGAATGAATATGTAAAACTGTAGCGTAACCTGCCTACTTCTGTGCCCCTAGTCTTGCATTAATATTTCTCTAGGTGAGGTTTCGGCTTGGTGTAGCTCCCCCAACGGGATAGACCAGGATCGAGTCAGATGAAAACGTGTGCACCCCGCCTGTAGCTTCTCCAGAGTCTCCGACAGTAAGACCTACAACTCAGCAGGTTTTGGAGGATAGAGAGGACGGCTGAGGGTCTGGGCGGACCCGGAAGCAGGCACTCCATGAATGGGAGGTGTCATTGTGACAGCCTCTCTGCACACGGCCTTTTTTATTCGGTTGAGCCGGGGGACTGGTTAATCGGAAGCACCATCTGATTCTCAGGTCAAGGCGGTATAAAAGGGTTTTTAAAGGCAAGCAGTTCCCTGGAGTACAGGGTATCATTTGTCAGTTGTCTATTAGTGTAAATGGGAAAGGAGGCTTTGAAAAGCTCTAAAATCAACAGACATAAGCTTCCTCTTTCATTTACTTGCTGGGCTCTTTCCCTACCAAATCTCTAATCTAAATTCTTAATAAAGAAAGAAGATGGGGAATTAAGACTCTTTCCTTTTCCTGGCCTGTCTTCTAGGGGAAGGTTCAGTAAGAAACAACATGGCAAAATCAAGAGGGGAGAGAGAGAGAGGTCACAAAACAGATAACCACAAAACCAACAAATACGAGGGAAAATCAGTGTTAAAGCACGACACACAGAGGATTTTTATTTTTTAATTCTGTGATCCTGGGACCAGGCTCCAATTTGCTTGAATAACGTTCACTTGTTTACAATCTGCCAGCTAAAATGATGTCTGAATATAGTTTCAAATAAATATTCTTCCACCAAAGGCCGGTAAAGACAATTTTTTGCTTTCTGTTAGGACAAGCTAATCTAAATCATTTAGGTGATTCTAATGAATATGAACTGATATCATCTGATTTTAAAACGCTGTTTAAAACTAAATTTGCTCTGAAACAGCACCGACTTGCCAGAAAAATATCTATTTTTGTAGCTTTCTTTTCACTCTGTGGATAATTTAATGAGTTGCCTATTTTAATTTTACAACTGCTACCTCAGAAGTATCTCAAATTATTTTCTTTTGCTGGTGTCTTTCTCAGCTGGTCTGCTCCTATGGGTGTGTGTGTGTGTGTGTGTGTGTGTGTGTGTGTGTGTGTTTTCTAGCAGGAATATATCAGGCAATGAATCTTAGTTTACACACATAACCTGGGTAAAGAGCAGTGCGCAGTATTTAAAAATAAAAATAAACATTAGCACTAGATGAAATCTTACCACTACTGAGTGCCCTGGGAATGAGGAGGTGGGTGTCTTAAGGGAAGAAAATTAAATTTTTATGAAACAGAAAAATCTGTCCCTCTTCCAGCTTCAGAGTGACCATAACTTCAAAAATATGAGATCTTTCTTCTTTGACTTTGGAATGTAGAGCTGTCAGTTTACAGAGAAAGAGCCACATGCTCCTTAAAGACCAGTACCCCCGAAACGCCCTGGTGAGAAACTCAGAATACTGAATTCTGTATCCCTCCCTCCATCCCTGTTTGGTGAAGTTTGGGGTTTCCATTCTGAATTTTGAGAAACTCACAGACTTTTTCCCTCTCTCTTTCACTCTAACATCCTTAAAGGGACCCGTAAGGAATTCTTTCTGCTGTAGTGCAGACTGTGCTTCCTGGTAACCCTACTTCGTATTGACAGAGTTCTCGGAAAGCTCTTGACAGGTTCCTCGTTTGCGCTGTTTGCGCACCTCCTCAGCTGTGCAGGCAGGAAGCGTCGGCTTCCTGGACAGCTGGCGCTGCAGTGCGCGGACCACAGGACCAGCAAGTGAGGGGCCAAGTGGCTCAGAAGCTGGTTTTCCACACTGCAAGGGCTGTACCTGTTGCTGTCTAGATGTCCCCAAACCCAACTGAGGCTCAGAGCTAGTTGCAGGAATGCTTCCTTCCTCTTTCCATTTAGCCAATGAAAACAAGAACATCGTCTATGAGAATCCCCAAACTCTACAGGACTAATGGAAAGTTCTAGCTCCTTTCTAACCCTTCGTCCCTCCCCCAGTGGGAGCCTCAGAGCAGCAGATCTTCTGTAGCTGACACGGTCAAGGCAGTGTCACTAATCCCCCCAAAACAAACAGGGAAAGTAGGCCGAAGCCTGGACGGACGTGAGTTGTACGCGCCTGTCGCCGAGTCTAAGGCCAGACTGGGAAGGTTCTCGGAGGTCCCGTGCCCGGCCCATATTGGATGCACGAGTTCATGCTGTCTTGTTTTCTTTCAGCCCTCTGGAATTTCATCCCCATCGTGGATGCCTGTGCGCCCCTTTACCTTGGAGACATTCTGTGGATATCTTGTGTGGCTCGTGCGCCTGACTGGCCTTTTCCCTTGCTGCCCCCACCCCCGAGCATACTGTCTTTGGAGAGTCTCTAACATTCAGAGTTAGATTCTGTAAGTGTTAACCGACAGTCTATTCCATGCAGGAACTGCACTGGAGTCCAGACATCTAGCCACGAACAGGCCCCAACAGTCCTTATGTTGGTGAAGCCTGTAAAGGAGATACAAGGAATCGTGCCTTTATCTGCCCTCATCCCTAGAAAGACAGGGGCTTCCGGACTCTTGCCTTTGTGAGAGAACACACACAGTGAACTAGATTGAAAGCCTGGATTCAGGCTTCATTCCCTACTAGTTATCAACAGTGGGAGAAGTCAATAGCCATTTGACCTCTATTTCCTCATACATAAAACCAGGAGGGTGACCTCAGAGATAAACTGTCAATGCCATTTGAGCTCCAAGTTTGAGGGATATGAAACATACAGTCTGTAACTCTTTTGTGGTGGGAAGTAAAGCCTAAATTACTCTAATCTTTAATAATTTGCAATTTTAGATGCTACCAATTTTAAACTTCTTGAGAAGTACATTATAAAAAATCAAAGCAATGGATTTGAACCCCGATAAAAGAAACCTGGATGTTGAAGCAATCAGACTTTTTTTTTTTTTTTAACTGTGTGTTCATGTGGTTGGTTGGTTGGTTGGTTGGTTTCTTGATAGTGAGGATTGAATCTTGGGCCTCCTGCATGCTAGGCAAGCACTATACCACAGTACATCCCCAGATCTTTTTCTTTTTTTTTTTTGGTAGTGCCAAGGATCGAACTCAGGCCCTTGTGCTTACAAGGCAAGCACTCTAATCACTGAGCTAAATCCCCAGCCCTCTTTTTATTTTCTGTTTTGAGACTTTGTCTCAATATTTGGTGGTCGAAATAAAGTTGCCCACATTCATCTCAAACTTGTCATCCTCCTGTCTTGGTTTCCAGAGTAGCTTGGATTACAGATGCGCATCACCATACCCTACTTCAATTTACTGCTTTCTCAGGAATGATGACTACAAAAGTTTTAATCTCATACTTCTGCAGACTTAATTTAAAAGAGAGTGGTGTGGTGGAAGACTTGCTATTAAATTCCACACTACCTTCCTGGGACGGGCAAAAGTTTGAATTTCTTTTAAAATCAGATGTTTCTTGATGAAATTGTGTGGGTCTCATGAACAATGCATTCTATCCACACAATAATAGATCATCAGACGGATCAGCCAGTAGAAACATGAAAGAGAGCAGGTAGTCCCAGGATTGCAGAAGGCATGTGGGTATTTTGACATCCAGGAAATGCTATAGATCTGTCCTTAGCTAACTGAGCCGGGTAGAGATAATTAAGAAAAAATGTGGGTGTAGAAAGACGGCAAGCCATTCCTTGGGACTGGCTGGATTGCTGCACCAGTTCAAAAACAATTAGTACCACCACCCACGCTGGACACGGTTGCCCTTTGATGAGCCAGCTATTGACTTTTATGAAGATGCCATATTTAAAATAACTTCTGATGCACTGGTGATGACAGATATCTTTCTCGATTTCTATTTTAGACAAATGGCAAAATCTATTTTAGTGTATTAATTCAAAAATAAAAAAGCCCTTTGAAGTCTAGTTTCCAAAAACCAGCACTTTAGCCACATGCGACCTCTGAATTTACCTGGTAGAAGCTGGTAGAAGCCCGGCGCTCATATGAGACATTTTAACCAGGTCGGGGCATTTTCTGGACCATGACAGGAAGTAGAGGGTACGCTGCCAAAGTTTCAATCTCTGAGTGAATGTTGAGTGCACTTTGGAACCTTCACACCCTGTCAACGGCCGCTGTTAACAATACAAGAAAATACCAAGCTATCTGTGTGCTGTCTGTAAGTCAGCACACAGAAACTATCAAGCTATCTGTGTGCTGTCCTGAGAGAGTGTCAGCCCCACACTCACCAGGATCAGGGGGAGCTGGAACTGGTTCATCTCTCGTGGTTTCCAGGACCACTTACTATGACCAAGTATGAAGGCCTGCAGGAAGAGCTGTCCAATCTGGTGACCGCAGCGAGGTTCCTCCGACATCTAAACCTGTGGGCAGGACACCACAGGGCGGGGGAATGGAGAAGATGGGGAAATGTGCAGAACACTGAACAGAGAGCTAAAGAGGGAATCAGAGTCAGAATCCCACAGGGGCGCTGTGTCCCCTCGGTAGCACTTAAGACCAGGTGCCCCTGGAGACTGAGCTCCACCTTCTGAGCTCATCATCTTCCGGTCCTCTAGTGGAAGCAATAGTTTCCTCAGCTTTTGCCTTTGGCTACCACTCTGGCCATCTTTCTCCCAAACAACTTCCATAATCAGTATCTGAGAACTAATCCCTTATTTTTGTCCTTTAGCACATGTCCAACTAACACAGTTTGGAGCCACTTTGTGCCATCGTTTTGGAGCAATCTGGTAAAGTCTTCTCTTTAGAGAAGACTAAGCTCTTCTCAGATTAATTTCCTTCCCTTCCTTCCTCTCACTCTCTCTTTCTCTCTCTCTCTCTCTCTCTCTCTCTCTCTCTCTGTGTCTCTCTCTCTGTCTTTCTTCCTCTCTCTCTCTCCCTACCACCCCCAGGAATTGAATCCAGGGCCACATGCCTGCTAGGCAAATGCTGTACCACTGAACTACATCTTCAGCCCTTTAAAAAGTCCTGTTTTGAGACAGAGCCTCACTGACTTGCCCAGGCTGGCCTTCAATTTGTTTTTCTCCTGCCTCAGCCTCCCAAGTAGCTGGGATTACAGGCATGCACCACCACACCTGGCTTCAGAATATTTCTTGAAGAATAAAATAAAAAGTATAAGATTACAAAGAAAGTCAATTACATTGGCATACAGTTATAAAATATTTAAAAAACAGTGTATTGTGCAATATACTTGCATATGTACTTTGCATGCCTAAAATAAGGTCTAGCATCAAAGTAAATATTATAATTTTGAAGCAGTGATAAGCACCAATTTTTTTAATATATTTTTTGAGACAGGGTCTTGCCATGTAGTCCAGGTTGGCTTTGAACTCACAGTGATCCCCCTACTCCACCTCAGCCTTCCAAGTGCTGGGATTACAGGTGCACACCACCCCCCGCAGCCTGTGCACTGATGTGTTTTGAAATGCCCATAACAACCGACATGTGATATGAAGGTATCAGGTTTCTGTTGGTAAGAAAGTCTTCAAATTCTACCGGGTAAAATTTCCCACACATATTTGACCACAGAACACTTGGGGGGGGCATTTATTAGCATAGCATAGATTCAGAAATGTTAATTTAGCCAATGTCAACATTACTCATTTGGATTTCCTTCCTGGCAAAGGAAATTGATCTTGGGAAAAAAAATTCTAAAATTTACTTTGCTATTAGACAAGCTGCAATGTGGAGAAAGGACCAGAGGGTGAGACGGTGAGGGCGCAGCAGGCATGTTCCCAGGGACTGACCTTGCTATTCCCCTAATGCTTATCTTCAGTCTTTGCAATGCAGCTCTACTGTCCTAGGAACCCAGCGCCCTTTGAAAAGGAAAGTTCACACTCTGGCCATTAGCTCAGGGCACCTGGTAGGACCGCAGGAACCTCCACAGACTGAATTTCAGCGTTCCTGCCTAAAGGAACCTGCATGTAGATTACCACGAGGAGAGATAACATCTACTTCGCATTTATACAGAACTAAATTATTTGCTTTGTTTTTGACATATATGAACTCTTGGAGATAGATTATATTCTAATTGTATAAACAAGGAAACTAGAGCTCTGGAAGATTAAGTAATTTACCCAAACACAGTAAGTCTTACGTTGAGAAACTGAGCTTCAATCCTAAAGTTTTCAGATTTCAAAGCCCATTATAAAGCCCAGCCGCTCTATTTAACATCCCCTGCCCAGGATTGATTTGGGTCTTCCATTTTCAGATAGTTTGCACATATATTTTATTTTGTTCTTTTGGTTTTTTGAGACAGGGTCTCACTAACCAGGTGGATCTCAAGCTCAGGGATCCTCCCCCTGCCTCTGCCTCCTGAGTGCTGGGATTACAGGCATGTGCCACCACCTCCAGTTACATGTTTTAAGACATCTTTATTACACCTTTTGAGATGGTGGAGAATCTCAGAATTAGTGGCCACAAAAGTTACTAGAATCATCTTGAATTTTTGCTGATAAAATACTTTGCAATTGCTAATGGTTACCTATCTTTTCTGAAGCTTACTTTTCACCATCATAAAATGGAGAAAGAGATTCAGATTGTTAGGATCAAATAAAACAATGAAATCTAACTTCTTAATTTGATGATAAGACAGAGGCCTCAGTTAGCTAGTTAACTACTCTAGGTTAGCAAGGCCAGGAAGGGGACTAACACCAATGTCTGTCTAATACCAAAGCTCTTTCGGTCCTTGGAGTAGTCTGCGAACCCATCGGCCAGGTTAGTGGTTATTGTTATTGTTGTTGTCCTGCCTACGCCCTGGCAAGAGGCATAGAGAACTGTGAGAGTAAGTATCTCCTCGCTGAAGTAGGAAACTCAGATCTGGAACTCCTCACCTGCACGCCCTTCCCTCCACTTACTTTAGTTTATTACCCAATGAATGATGTCTAACTCCTTTCTTGACTTGTTTAGGGCAGTTTCAAGTTAGTTGACTTCTGAGAGTTATTGAGTAAGAAACGTTATAAATTGTTTGGATTAGGACTTGTGTGTTTAGAAGTTATTTCAGAAGTTTGCCTTTTCTAACTCCTACTGGCACTGCAGATGCAGTGATGGAACGCCCTCTCATAGACTCACAGTGAACGACAGACCTCCAGAGCTAACATGTTGTTTACAGATCTGGAGAAGAAGAGAACGGACAAGCACAGTCTTAAACGTAATCGCAAGGCATACAGTCCCTGTTGTGGACTGCAATGTTTATTGGCTTTCCTTGTGCAATTCAGTGTTCTCCCTCCAAGACTCCCCTGCAGGCTTGGAACTTCTCTGGAAATACATCTCACTTGGGAGGATGCCAGGAATCGCTATGTGGGTCTTCCGTGTCCCTGAACCAACTTGGGATTCAGGATCCTGTGCTAACCCTACAAGTGCAGGTCAGAGAGAGCCTAGGTAAAGGAGTCCTCCGAGGAGACCACTTGGGGATCTTCCCAGTAAATTTCATCCATCCTTCTCCTGGAAAGTGGCTCCTACACAGGTGCGGTTTAAATGAGGGACTGGACGGGTACTGGTGAATCTTAGATACCACAAGTCGGTAGTCTTTTCAGAAGTGCTAAAGTCCTGTAAGGAATCCAAGATGGGGAAGTCTGGGGAAAGACCACATCCCACCTGCCCTGATTTCTGCAGGAAAGGACACCATGAGCTCACGGCCCAGCACTCAGAAACTAGCCCAACAGAAAGGGGGTTGCCCAAAGGACATTGCGATGTATGAAAAGGTCCATCTACAGCTTGGTCAGAGATAACCAATAGAAGAGGACAAATCCTTACACTGGCTCAAAGCAGTAACTGTAGGGCAATAACTGCACAAGTTCCAAGTTCCGGTTACCAAGTGATATATAGTTCTGGAGAAAATTCCAAGTGTACATGGAAAAGGGCCTTTAAAGGGCCTCCTTCATGGGTTCCCCTCAGGTACTGAAATCACCTGGTCACTATTCTGCCCAAGCCAAGGTCTGAATGTGTCGTCAGCTTTGGCAGCCACAGCTTACTGCCCACGGAAGCCAGTTTACTGACTGGCCAGCGGAAGTGCCCAGTAGTGAATTCTGTCAGTTTACTCCACAAACATTTACGTGGCACTTACAGTATGTATGTGAACTAGCTTGGGCTAGTGCCGCAGTTTTCCCAGGTCACAGGACTGGAAAGTGACAGATCTTAAATCAGGACCCAGGTTCTTTGGACTATAGTACTTTCTGGGTCTTTAAGACATATCACATAACAATAACCTTTTCTTGATTTCCCACTGATTAAAATAAAAGGGAGTAATATTTTAATTATCTTGATTTTCAAAATAAGGTATTTTGTATATAATAACTTAATTACTAAAATACCAACATAATTGGCAACCTAGTAGTAGTATGCTAATAAAATTAATTTCAAAATAGCAGGACAAAACCAAGTAGACTTTCAACCTCTTAAACATCCCCAAGTCACTTTGTGATTAGTGAGACGCCAGTTTAGACAAGATAAATTGAAGCTAGAACTCCTGTTTCCTACCGTATTAACTTGTGTTCAGAGCACTTCATTTTCTTCTCTCGTCTGAGACTTAGCAGCAGTTTTATGTCATTTTCAGTGACCAAATTCTTTTAGTTCCCTTTCCCACTCATGAAAACAATGGCAAAAATGGATCTCTTTCTCCTAGAATGATCAAGAAATAAGAGGATAACTCTAAAATTAGTTATATTTGGATTCCTAATCTTAAAAAAGCTAGAAGTCTTTTTCCAATTTAAAATTTGAATCTATATCCTTTCCCCAAAAATGCTCCTTAGGGCTAGTTTTTGTTAATTCCATGCCCCCCTCTGCCTTGGCGCTAGGGACCTAACCATACCACTCAGCTACACTCCCAGTCCTTTTAATTTTTTGTTTTCAGATAGATAGGTTCTCACTGAATTGCTCAAGCTGGCCTCCAACTTGCCATCCTCCTGTCTCAGCCTCCTGGGTAGCTGGGATTACAGGCATGTACCACCACACTTGACTATAAGTCTGTTCTTGTAATTAACTTCTATTATTAAACATCATCCTAGAATTGTGCTCGTATAGACATCAATTAACTGAAAAGTAAATTAGATATTTTATAAATCCTTCCCAGGAATGGAGACAGAAACCACATAAGTAACTGTGAATTTCCAAAAATGCAGTAATAAATAATATTGGAAAAAAATTAGTCCTGCAGTAGTCAAATATTATGGCAAACTCCACATATTTTTTAGATAAATCAGCATGATGTAGGTTAGCACAATTGTCTTTTGTGCATTTCAACTTATTTTTATTTGCTTTACTCTAAGAAGTTTTTGTGTGCAGATATAATAGAAGGCAATGGAAATCTGACTTTGCAAAATAGTTCTAACGTGATCTATGGCCACGACCTGCTCATATTGCTGTAAGAATATGCTTAACATGTGAGAATGGTAGTTAAGTCAGGATTCAGTAGGACACAAGGTGACAAGTGAAGCAAAGCTAGAACTTTTGATTAGAAAGGTCAGTGGATGTAATAATATGTTTGGTTCATTCCTTGGAGGCCTTCAGAAAGCTGCCAATGGAGTAAGCGCGATGTTCTCCCGCACTCGGGAGAGGTATGAAATTTGGTGTAAAGGAGGTGTTAAGCCTTCATCCTCCTCTTCAGCACAGAGGTTGTCTTGAGAAAAAGTGGCTGCAGTCTGAGTCTGCGTCCCAGAAATATATTTAATTTGTAGAATATCAACATCTGACTCCCAAAATTGAGTAGAGAGATACTAGCCCCCCTTAGACACACACTCAGGCTCCTCTTTCAGGTCATGACCACTGTCCAACTGGCAGAAAGATGAGTTTGCCACAATAATTACCAAAAAACTCAATGAAGGTGGTATCTGTAGAATGTAAATGTATAGTTCTGTTGTCCCCCTTCATCTTCCTTTCCCTTTGTCACTCTGTCTTCAACTTTAAGGAAACATTTTATTTGACTTATGCACTTCTATCTGCGTTGCTCTTTCTTAGATGGAACTAGACTCACCACTTCCTGGCGTCCTTCACGGCCTGACCAAGGTTTCGAGAGTGCCAACTTGCAGCAAGCCCTCTTAGTAATCCACTTGATCACAGTGTCCCTCAGTGATTTCTCAGAGTGATATTATGAACAGGAAGCACATATTCTCCCTACCCAGTTCCTTTCTAGGATGCTGACTTCATTCCACATCCGGCCTTATTTCTTCTTGGGTCATTTAGATTGATGTAATGGTTACGTGTAAACATGCCCTAAAGAGACAACCAGGAGTAGTAGGAATACAATTTCTGCTGGTCTCATGCTCTGGCTGGGCTGTAGAGAATTAGAAGGCCCAAAACAATCATAATGGAGATGAACCTGATGAGCGAAATACTCAGCAAAACTAGATTCCAGGTGTCATGTGGGCTCAACTTGATTCTCATTTGAGGGATTCAACTTAGTTTTATTAAAACCTGAAAAAAAAAAACAAAACCCAACTTGATTAGGTTTTGTTTGCAGACAAAATGGGAAAAAAAGGTTCAGGTTAGGAAGAAGTGAAGGAGGCTTCAAAAGTAGTGTCATATTCAACAGATGTGACCTAAGGAAATTATATTAAAACTCCTAAGAACGTGGATGCGGTATTCTAACAAAACAGACACGACTGGTGACGTTCAGTGAGATGCCCAGAGTGCCCGTGTTCTGGGGCAACTTTGTGGCGGGGAAAAGGAAAATTAAATGTCCTGCTCAAAATGTGCATCTGTAGGGAGAAAAAAGGCTAAGGATAAAAGATACAAACTAAGGGCAGCAGATAGAGCTTTGACAGCGAGGCTCATCTTTTTATTCAACAACCACGTGTCTCACAAGGATTTGGCGATCTGACTGAATCTTCGCTTTAGTTTCTCCCGACAGCTGTGTTCAGAGAACTCACAACTCCCATGTTTCCGGAGCCCTGGATCATTTCACACACATTTTCAGAAGAATATGGGAAGCCTTGGAGGAGGTCCAGGGCAGACTGAGGGGAATGATTAATAGACTGGGAGTTGGAGTTCGTGAAGAAGTTGTGAGATCTGACCTCTCGCTATGAGAAAAGTCTGAGCGGTGACAATAACACAAAGAGGTTAGTGAGCAGTTGCTCTCCATCTTCAGGAAGGTTAGACGAAGTAAGACATAAATTGCAACACGAACAAAAACGTGTTGCAAGCAAGAACTTCCAAGAACTAGCGTTGCCGGATTCTAGAAAAATACTAGAAGCAAGGCGTGTAGTCCACCGCACTGGGCTGCACGACAGGCCTCCTGTAATGAGGAAGAGGTGCTCGCATCCTAAGATCCCTTCTGCACCTATCTTTTAAAAAGTTATCTAATCACATTCAGAGAAATCCTTTGCCTCACACAAAAAGTACGTGCTTCATTTTCTTTTTACCATGCCGTCTGATCCTTACCCTTTTCCTACACTGTTTTGAAAACACTACTAACCAGGAATAACTGGGGCACTGGTTAGGTACCCTCTCTACCCCCTAGTTGCCCCTAGATTTGGGAGCAGTCTTCTTAGCACGACTGTCCCCCCTGGCCACGAGGCACACACTTAAGGTCATCTTTCTACACAGGAAGCTGAACAATAATAGTGAGGCAAAACAGAACCTCATTTCTTAGCCTTGACTTTTTCACCGGAGGCTCAGTGGATTAGAATAGGACTCCTGCCCTAGAACATGAACTCCTAAAGGGCAGAAACGTCTTTTATTTATCTGCCTGTATCACAGCCCACAGAGCAGCGCCGGGTATGTAAGAGGTGCTTAGCAAGTTTTGGGCAATCAAATGCGTGCAGTTATAAAGTGAAGGGAAACGGGAGGGAACCTGAAGCTAAGGCAGTTAAGACCGGCCCAAGTTTCCAAATGATCCTACATGCCAGATACGCAAAAGCCTAAGCCCTGCTGCCCACGTGTGCCATTCACGATGCTCCTCTCGCTGCGCTTGCGACTGCAGGGCCCGGACCAGACGGCCCTTGCACATTCTACCCAGGTGCTTCGTCAGAAAGGATTCCGGACAGGTGCTGTGTGGACTCGTGTGTCAGAACCACACGAAACAGGTTGTTAGTATGACTTTAGGAGGTGCAAGAATTATTTTTTCCTAAACCGTCTCTTTTTCCATGAAGCGTGCTAAATTTAGCAGCAGACAGTCTCTCCCTCCAGTATCATCACCTCATCTAGATCAGCTGGGTCCCAGAGTGAGGCTCTAATTCAACCGCCCGAAACCCTGTGGTCAAACTGGCTAAATCTCCCCGAGGCTCTCCCCACAGCACCACCAGCAAGCAACCCATCCAGCTCCCATCCACCCCACGCCCGCAGTCTCACCCCTTTTGCGCGTGTCTTAGACAAGTCACGACAAGGATGTTCTCAGGGAAAATCTGGTAATTCAGAGAGCTTCCGGGTTGGCCATTCTCAGACGTTGGGTGGTAGTTTCGGTTTCAAAATCTCCTAATACATTTTCGGCTGTTTTTCTGGATCGAGGCAAACATTATTCCCAGATGGGATCGACTTTTACCTTCATGTTCCGCACTCCAGATCTGGCCCCTGGTCACATCCGGGCAAGGCGCGGAGCCCTCCTTACGGGTTCTGAAACGCTAACGGGGCGGCACTACCTGGTGAACAGGGCGGACATTTCTCCAGTGCGGCCCTTCCCAGGCAGGCCCTGTTCAGTCGTTTCGAGGGCTTTGAACGACACAGTTCGACCTGCCTTGGGCCTTTGAAGTCATCCGGTAGGACTCTGGAAACATCTTTGTCACCCTGCTCAGCAGGGAGTTTTCTGTTTACTTGTTGTTTTCCTTAGGTTAATCACTTACCCCAATTTTCTGCAATGTTTGAGGTCAATTCATTTGATACTACACAAGGTTTTTTTGAAAGGAAGAGTGAAGGCAGGAGTAACTAGGAAACTTCAGTAAACATAATTAAACACAAAACGCTTATACTGAGAGAAGAATTGACCTCAGCCAATTAAAATTATTAATAGAAAAAAGATGTCAATGTCAAATCTGAGCCTACTGCCTCTGTTCCCACTTGGGTAATGAGGATTAGTTTGTATTTCCTGACAAGAATAGATGGGAATTCACACTTCTCCACAAGCTTTGTCCTCCTGGAATATTGGGTTAGGATGATATTAGACTGTAACTCAAAAGAAAGACTAAGACTAATTCAAAATTAAATTCAAGCCCCACAAAGTGAAATAAATAGCATTTTCTTTCAAGCTGTGAAGAAAGCTCCTTTCAAAGATAGAAAAATATTCATGTCAGAGAGCAATCTTTAAGATGCTGTATGTTCTCAGCATCATCTCTGCTCACAAGAAGAAAGTAACTTTAAAAAAAGTTTGATCTAAAAAAAATTTGATCTTAGGCTACCAAAACTCTCTGTATTATCTAAATTAAACAATTAAAAATTCAGAATGCCATGTAAGGAACTGCAGTTAGTTCATCGTGGTCTCGGGGTTTTTGAACACAAGGTGTATTTCCAAAGCAACTAGGTGAGAGTTTCCAGTGTTTTCTCCTCCCACTTTGCTATCACAAACCAGAAAGTTGGGGAATTCCCAAAGTGTTAAGTGGTTTGATCATCAGGTTCATCTGAATTAACATTTGATTTTTTTTATTTCTTAATATTCTGTCTTTCCTCAGTCTGTCTTTTCCGCAGTAAAACTGCACTACACACTGGAAAGTGAAGACACAAACATTTGTTTATATAGTGTCAGGGAGAGCAGGAACCCCATTGGCCACCGATCCTCCCAGTCAGTCTGGGAGTGGGAAGCTTCTCCCTCTAGCAGAAATGCTGACCTGGCCCTGGGAATGTAGCAGGTAAAAGACTGAGGGCAACTTCCAAATTAACCGCGATGACAAAGCTAGCCAAGATCCTGCACATTCACTTGCCAGGCATTTTCTCAGAAAAGAAGAGAATTGCAACTGAGGTTGAAAGTTGGTGAGCATGTTTGCAGTTAACTCAGATATGTGGTTAAAAGTTTGAGGTAGGGGCACTCTAGTCCTTTATAAAGCAATATGCATATTTTTAAAATTTGCAATACCTGTCTCTTAAATTGCACTACAATAGTAAAAGAAATTATGGATGCATTTAGCCTGCACTCTGGGAAGCAATACAGAGGGTCTTGGAGGTGGCCGAGCCCAACTTCCTGTCGCCTGTCTGTACTGCTCTCTGCACATTTCACACTCATCAAATATTCCACAGCCAGCCTCGCCATCTGTGTGGCGGGTAGCGTGTACTGAGCGTGTGTCCCATCACGTTGACAGAGGTGCAATGCTAACTGTGTGGCACTCTAAGAATATGCATAGATTTGACTAACTTGACTGTTTAGCCCAGCAGTTTGCAAAGGCTGGGAGTGATCACACATCCTGTTAGCACTTCCAAGTCGCAGCAGCCCTGTCTGTGGAAGGGGAGAGGCCGACGCAGGGGCATCTTTGGCTGGACTTCGGGAGTTCCCTGAAGTCCTGTCTGTGGTACTTAACCCTAAGAACGTGGTAAGTCACCTCGTGGCAGAGTCACAGGGTCTGCACTTAGCAAACAGGATGGTAATTTCTTTCACGAGCCTTTAGACGCTTTAACATAACTGATGGTAGTGAAATCATCTTGCTGGCTGTCCTCAGGTAAGTTGAGCCCAGTATGTCACGGTATTATATATTCTGTTCAGCAGCACATTCCCCATAACCACAAGAAGGTCCAGGAAAGCAAACTGTTTATAAATCTTTCCCTTGAGCGAATCAAGGTTGGAGTGCTTAGGGAAATTCTTAGGGCTTCGATGAGCCTCATCGTTAGCACATATACATAATACTGCGGGGGGGGGGTTCCTGTCGCCCATCAGCATCCTGAGATCACGTTTCCCGGCGTGACTGGAGGCTGAATCCTAACGGCGGGGCTGGGGGTGGGGGCGGCGCTTATTAAAACGCTAATTGCAGGGCCTTGCCCCAACTTTACTACAGCAGTTTCACAGGGAGGGACCTTCATTTTAACACTCACTCAGGTGATCTCACGCATTGCCTGCTGCCTTCTTGTTCTTTATTGTTGAATTCAAGGTGAGGTAGACAGTCGACAGAGTTCCTAGAATGGCTAACTGAACATACCGTAGTCCTTCGACTCCCAACCCTGTAAGTTCTCTCCCTGTGTCTCCGAGGCCAGCGAGGATGAGGACAGAAAGGATTAATACGGCCCCTTCCTATTCTCTCGGCCGACCCTGATTCAGGTTAAAGCAGAATTTTAAAATTTATTTATTTAAACCCATTATCAAAAGGGTTGGCTTCTGTGCGTACGTTTGCTAACGCTGGGGAAATAAAAACATCTGCAGAAGCTCGCCGTGCCCTGGAACGCGACTCTTCTAATAAAAGACGGATCGTGTTCAATGCGCTGAATTCTGATTCTGGTAATTCGTGCACCGGAGTGTCTATTTCGAGGCGGCGGAGGTATCATATGACCGCGCGCGTCAGGGCACCGCGGGGCCCTCTCGCGGACTCCCACCCGCTTGCCCATTCACCGCCGCCGGCGCCGCTCCCGCCGCGCCCCCTCCGGCCCGCCCCCGCGGCTGCCTGAGACCTCCCTGCCTCGGCCGAGCTCACGTGGAGCTCCGCGCTGAGGGGTGCGGGCATCACCTCCGCCATGCAATTTCCACTATCAATAATTTAACTTCTCCGCGGCAACCCAGGAGTACAGACCGGGCGCGACAGACCCGCCCCCTTCCCCTCTTTTTTCTTTTCTAACTAAAGGGAAGGCGAAAAAATACTCCAGAGTCTGGGAGTTTGGGGCCCAAGTCCTCCCCAGCGCGGCTGCCTTGATGTTTACTTCGGCGAGTCGAGGCTGAAAGGTGGGTTCCTGGCGGCCCCGCGCGCTCCCGGGCTGGGCTCCGCGAGGTCTGGCGCGCGGCTCCGGGGAGGGGACGCGGTAACGCGAGCCGGACTCATCAATAATCCACGCGGGGCGCTCGGGCGCGGGCCGGGCTGGGCCGGGCGGCGCGTGGCTGCGCGTGTGCGCGGCGCTCGGGGTGCGGGAAGGTGTGTCCGCGCTCGCTCCGGAGTCGCGCCCTCCCGGAACTTGGGTGCTGGGTGGGGACTCGGAGAGTCGCGCGGCGCGGCGGATTCCCACTCGCTTCCTGCGCATCGAGCGGGGGCGGGGAGTCCGGGGGGCGCGTCCTTCCCCGGGACCGCGGGGATGGCCGGGCGAGCTCCGGGACGCGAGTGGGGACGACCAGCGCGCGCGCGCAGGGCTTGCCCGGGGACCCCCGGCTGCGCCCCGCGAGGAAAAGCGCGGCGTTCCCTTTAAGCGGCGCCCCGCACGGGTCTCGGGGGCGCGGGCGAGCGGGGAGGGGCGGGGGGCGGCGCCGCGGACCAATGGGGGCGCACGCGAAGAGCTAAAGGATGTCCGCGCCCGGCGCCGCGCGCAGGCTGGAGCTCCGGGTCCCCGCCGCCGCTGCCGCCGCCGCCGCGCCGGGGCGCACCCGCCTGCCTCGGCCGTCCCGCGCACCTAGGGGCGCCTCGGGCTCGCGGGCGGCGCGGAGGACCCGGCCCGCCCCCCCCTGCTCCCGGGGACCCGCGGGGGAGACCCCCGCGCCCCAGCGGCCGTCCGGGCTGCGGGGCCGACGGGGAGGTCGCGCGCCGCGGGGCCGGGAGCGGGACGAGGATGTGACCTCGCGGCCGGGGACCCGAGAGCGCGGCGTGGACCCCGAGGTAGGGGCGCGGCGCGGCCAAGTTGGGGAGCGCGGAGTTGCGGGGGTCAGAACTCTGCCTGCTTCCTGGCGCGAGGACCGGGGGAGGGGGGTGCTCCTAGTGGCGCCTGCTTTCTGCGCGCACCCTGCCCGGGAGGGGGACCCCCGGGAGAAGAGACTAAAGGCACCCGGAGTTGCTCCGGGATCCCCGAAACGCTCCCGCAGCGGCCGAGGAGGGGTCTTGGGGGAGACAAGGGGCTTCGGCTGGTAAGAGTGAGCAGGGAGCCCCCACCCTGTGCACCCGATCGCGGGGCGCGGAGTGGGCTGGGGCGTGGGGTCCGTGTCCCTGGCCTCCTCCCCTTTCCGGGCTCGGGCCTGGCCCCTCGTTCACTTGTGTCCCCAGGAGTGGGGACCAAAGCAGACTGAGGTCCGAGGCAGCCTGGAGAACTCGGGGTGCACTCCTGCTGCCCAGACCCCACAGGCTGTGCGAACCCCGGGGCAGGCGACACCCCGCCACCCAACTACGTGCGTCTCCCTCCGCGGAGGAAAAAGTTTTGGGGCGCGGGTGGGGGTAGCCGAGGGGAGTTGGTTTCTCCGGGGGCAGAGCCGGGACGGAGGGCGGGCGCAGAGCTGTGCCTGCAAGGAGCCGGCCCGGGGTCGCGCGTTCGCGCCCAGGGCGCAGGGATGGGGAAACTACAGACTGGGCGCCACAGGCTGCCGGCGACCTGGAGGCGCGGTGGGAGGCGCGCTGGGGTGCAGCGGGGACGGGCGACCCGCGGCGGGCGGCGGAGCGGAGGGAGAGCTGGGGATGCGGCGCTCTAGGAAGGGACAGGGTGCCCTCTGCCGGCCCTGCGGCCGCGAGCAGCCGCTGGGGGAGCTGGGGGCGGGGCGGGGCCGGGGCGGGGCCGGGTCCGAGGTCCCCGCGAGGCGAGGGAGGGACTTGTTGCGTGGTGCGCGGTGCTGACCGGCGCCGGGGCGCGCGCGGCTCGTTGTCGCCGTGGACGCCGGCTGGTCGCGCTTTTGGGCTGTGGTGCAGGAAGTTTTCCCCGCGCTTGGGGCGCTTTGCTTAGCTGACGGCCACGTCTCCCAGCCTGTTTTAGGGTCCTTTGGTTATCTGCAAAATAACCAAAAAATGCCTGTGTGGACTGCGAGCAGTGAACAGTTTCTGACAAGAATGCAGGAATGTTCTTGGCCAGAAACACAGAAAAGCATATTTCTGAGTGTTTATTAATCCTTCTAGTACAGTTATCTGTTCAAGCAAAGCAGTACATAATTGGGAATGTTATTTTTTAACTGCATATTGAAAATGCTGTGCTATTAAATGCGACCCCTCCCCCCAAACCTGGCTCAATTTCTTGGGCAGTATTCCACTTCTCTCTGTTCTTAGGCAAAATCGATTTTATGTTCTAGTTTTAATATGGTCAAAAGCCACTGTGGCCTTCCAATTTGGTATGCATTGTTTTTACATTTTATTTTATTGGGGTATAATTACAGGTTTAATTCAGACAAACACAGGAGCCTCCCATGTTTACCTCATGCAACATTATCATTTTTAGGTTGCAGGCTGCCGAGAACAGGACACAAATGCTTGGCCTTGTGACAAATAATAGACCACCTTACACAGTGAAATCACGTCTCACTGAGTTTGGCTTTTGGGAACCAGCACCCCTTTAACACCATCACTAACTCCTGTTCCCTGATTTCGTAGATGCTTTTTCCTTAGACTTCTTTATTTTTTCTCTTTTAAGTTTACCTTGAACCAGCCTCAGAGGTAAGAGAGAAAGCAAGGAAGATACTTGTTGAAATGTAACCATAACCACTACTGGAATTTGAAACATGTTGGTTACCATTACCAGAGCTCCAGGACCATCAAGTCCTTGTCCTTTTTTCTTTTTCTTCTGCTTTGTTTTGTAAAATGTGATAAAAGTTGGTAAATATAGACCAGTAGTAAGTGTTGGGATATGGAAAGCATTATGTATATAGAACTATTTTAAGTTATTACAGAACGTTTTCTATTTATAAATGATATAAGCAGAAAGAAATGGTTTCCAGATAAACAAGGCTGAGGTACATGTTTTTAAGCATTAGAACATTGCAGACACACTTCGACATCACATTTTTTAAAAGCAAAACAACAGAGTTAATTTTTCACATACCTTTGGAGCGTTTCATAGCCCATTCAGAGCTGAGTGAATAGCTAGAAATCTTGTTTATTTTAAGGTGGTATTTAAGAGGGCAGTACATGTACATTTGTACATCCAGGAAATAAAGCTTCTGGGAACTCTGTTTTGGGAGTCCCTTCCACATAACTTTACTTGCAAAGAAGAGGAATGGAGACAATGATTCTTTGCTTAGAATGCAGTAATGACCTCAGAACACGGACTTAATTGCTAAAATCTCCTAGTGGACTTAGGGGGCCGGAAGGTGGTGGGATATTGCTGGTTCATTCTGACTCACCAGGAGGGGAAACCATGAAAATGTAAATGCAGATCTAAAATCTTGGCTCTAAGTCCCTGATTTCCTGTTTAAAAGGGGCACCATTAGAATATAAGCTGTTCCCTTCTTCCTGGAATCTTTTAAAGAGCCCCAGCTTTTTAATAGTCAAAATGTGAATGATTGATAATCTCCTTGCTTTCAAATATCAGTAGCTCTGCTGTGTAGCTCAGTGCTCAGAGCACACTGAGCGCGCCCACCTGATAGTATAGCTGAGAGCTTGTTTACATTTTTTACATTCATCTTTTAAAACCTTCTCTAAACCAGCCTCTCTCTCTCCATTTGTCTCTCTCTCTCTCTCTGTCCCTCTCTCACATCTGTATCTAAGTAGTAAACTTGCAAAATGTAACACAGATTTGAGTCTCCACATACACTTAATGTTCAGCTGTGAATCCAGAAAATTGAAAATGTACACAGAGGAAAATTCATATACCAGGAGCTCATTAACATTTTAAGAGTTAAGAAGTACAAAGAACAATTTCAGACTTCCTGAATGAGAACAGAAAGCCTGGAGAGCGGCTGATAGCTCAATTCTGAGTATCTTTAAGGAAGACACGCCCATGTCAGACGTCCCGTAATGCTGGTTTTACTTTAATGGTTAAAACCCCACGTCCGCTTGCACGTCCTCCTGCGGAGGGTTTTGGTTTGCGAGAGGGGCTCTGCTAGCCCCGTGCAGGTGACTCTCTTTAATAGGGTGATTGTTCACTTGTCTCAGCTTGTTTTCAAACAGTTGCTCTCAACACTTTTCCACTGATTGCAAAACTGCTCCTTAACTGAAGGACTCTCAGCCTCCGGTGCAGCCATTCAGCTCCGGGCTCAAGCTGTGAGCCGCATTTTAAAGAGGAGAGAGTTCTGCAGAATTCTAGGTGTAAAACCCTGGCTGATGTTCAGTGGAGAAGAAATCACTTGAAGAGGACTCACATTAGATTACGCTGTGAGAAACTGTCTTGATTCAGATGAGTAAGGTGCACAGACAGGCTTCCAAAGTGAGCAAACAAACTTACCGGTTACCCCTGCCCCCGTTTACTTGGTTGAGTAGAGAGTAACGTGAAAGCAGTGAACGATGTTGGCAAATGAGATCCGTATGTCATTTGCATGTAGGATTTAACCCAGGAAACATTAGGAAGGACTTCGCATTTTTAAGCTAATTAGGCATGTGCGTCCTGAAAATCCCCTTTCAAACTGCTCCTTAGAACTACTTAATCCGAAATCTGCTGTACAGAAATGCATCGCTAGATTGCCGTAGAACTTATACTCAAGACTTAGAAAAGTCATGGACCTGGTTATTGAACACGTGGAGTCACGGCTGATGATGGCTGCGGAAGGAGAGAGCTTACTGACTAACATTGACATTGGAAGATCGTTGGAGAGGAGAGAGTGGTTAAAGAGTTACAGTTGTCTGCTCAGGCAGGAAGTGTGGAAACTTCCCAGGGCCATCCAAGTCCTCGAGTTCACACGTGGACACTGGGACACTGGTGCTTGTGGTGAGACCAGTCCGGCTGAGTGAGAGTTCTGAGTGCCAGCGAGTGGCACGCTGTCCGAAGGGCTCGCTTATCCACTGCCAGGAGTTCAAGGGTGGGCTGCAGGGTGTGGGGTGGCAGAATGTTTGCAGCAAAGCAACATCAGTTTACTAGTTTCACTGACAGCCATCACAAAGTGCAAGTTTATCCCAGAGGCCCAGGGAGGAGTGAATGTTGTGTAGTTTCCCCAGAGGTTCACTTGAAAGAACTTTTCAGTGGTTGTCGTGGTAGTAAGGTCCTCATTTTGAAAGCTGGAAGAACCTAGTAGCTTTTAAATGGGCTTTCAGCTCAATAACTTTGGTCTGATCACCACTTTACAACACCCTTCTGTGTTGCTGGCCTGCTCTGCATGTTGGAGGGAGGAGAGCAAAAAGGCTTCTTAATTCTAAGACCATACAGTGAGGAGATGGAAAGTTGCATGATAAAAGTCACCGAATTTCTCACTGGCTTATTAAAATGCAACCTAAAAGGCAACCTGTCACTTAAGCACCTCTGTAATATATGAAATTGAGATTTATATAATAGAAATTCAAAGAAAATAAACAGTTTTCAATTAAGTCTGGCAGGCAACTTATCAGAAATTGAAGTAATAGCGCCACCTAGGGAACAGAATCTCCTGCTGACCAGCCCAATGGCTCCATTTTGCAAGGTGACGTTACCGGGATTTCTTGCCACTTTATGCAGATCTGGTGTTAGTAGAGTGCGGTGGGGGTGGAGAAGGCAACGTTTGGGATTGTGAATGAAACTTGAAAACAAATAGATTCACAACTCAGTATCCTTTTAGCATCTTTCAGCATCTTAATGTAGTAGCCATAGGGGAATCACTGCCGGGAACCTAGAGCTTGGCCACCGATTAGACATTCATTATTTTCAAGGGTGTGTACTCCGGCATTGAGCAGAAAGGTTCTGATTTTATTCATTCACCACAGACAATTCATTGCACTTTCTCAGATACAATAACACCAAATAAATCGAGTAGAAAGACCTTTAAGAACGCCTTTGATCTCAGTGCTGATTTTAACTTTAATGATTTGAGACGACATAAGAATGAAATAAAGGGTCAAATATGGAACAGGACTTTAAGCACCCACGAAAGTGTAAGAGAAGCCAAATTTGGGGAAGAAGGAAATCCTAAGGACTGTCTCAACCTGGGAATAGATGAAAACATACATAGGAGCCAGCATCAAAAAAACAGTGGTGGAACCAGGAACCAATAACTACAAATCGGCTTCAAATTCTCGGATGGCAAAATGAGTATTTAGTTTGTTTTTGCTTGTTCCCACAGTGGCATCAAGAGAATGCTGGTGGGGAGGGAGACCTATTGATAAATACTGCCGAATGGAATTCTGACTAGTGATGCAGAAAATGGAGAAACTATAGAAACGTATTTATTTGTTTTGCTGGCAGGAAGGCAGAAACTGGAGGAAATAGGTTTAATCCCCCCCCCCATATCTATTGTAAAAGTCATTAGTTAGCCTTAGTTCTGAAATTTCTTATGCATGATTTGATCCCCTCATGAAATCATATTTGGAACATTTGAAATGTTAAAGTTGATTTAGACAGCAGCTACACATTTGCTGATGGAAGCCTTCAGGTTTTTGGATGCCAGCAGAGATGCCAGTTCCGGTGTTTTGGGGACTGAGATATAGTATACCTGGAGTTTGTGCAAGTTTCTGGCAAGCAGAGAAAAATAGCTTGGCAACCAGCGGAAGTTGTTTGCCCTTGTACTTGACGTCGTCCATAGCAGTCAGGCATAGGAATTTCTTATGCAGAGAAAAAAGGTGAGAGTGTGCGTAGCTCATCAATAAAGTTTGGGCCCCGTGGAATTTAGTTTGGGAACTGCTGTCATCAGCAACTGCATTTTCTCTTGCCTTCTTCTGCCTTTGCAAACTGAAACTATGGCCAACTCCAAACACGTTTCCCCATCTTTTCACTCGTTCGCTTAGTTCCTGAGTGTGTCTTCAAACACAGACAAGTTTCTTCTGCGTGACGTAGATCTCAAGGTCAGGAGGCTTGCGGACGTGATGCTGGAGGGAGGTGCTTGGCCTGGCGGGCTCCCGGCCACTTGCGGGGCAGGCTCCAAGGTGCTGCCCTTGGCGGTCGGGTCGGGGAGCTGCTCTCCTTGTGGCTGTGCCAGCAGCGCTGTGCGCGCTTCCGGTCGTGTCCTCACAAAGCTCCCAGCCAGCAGGCCTTAACGGGAATTCTGTGGGGTGGTAAAGCCTGGGTCACTTGCATTCCCTGAAATGTAAAATACTGTGATGGAGTTTTAAAACATCAACTGGAAAAACATAGGGGAGAATAGGAATTAGCATGGTTTAGGGGATGACATATCAGCAGACCGTAGAAAGAAAACCTGGCTGTTTTGAGTAACTGCAGGGCCCCTGGGGGCCGGTGGGGTGTCGAGGGCCCTTAACGCAGCTCCTGGAGTTTGGGGCTGATGGAAAGCTGGCGATTCTCCTCCACTTCACTGTGAGGGCTGGAGGTCATTTTACTCAAGGGCGAGGTATGAGAAGCTGTGTGTTTGACCCGGCCATTATGGAAGGATAGCTGCACCACAGTTTGGCACCATCAACTCAGAAATATTCACCCTCTCCCTGCGCAATGAAGTAAACTACTCAAATGTGAACCTCACAAAACCCAAGCAGACCACGGGACAGGAAGTGGTAATGGGTCCCACTGTGCTTCTAATACCAAACCTGTACCGCGTTCCTAATGTTGTCTCCCACCCCTGAGTTGGGCAGTCGGGATAAGCAGCAAATCAAGGGACAGAGGCCACCCTCTCTCTGCTCTTTGAGATGCAATCAGAGAGAGAGGCACACATGTCAACCAGCCTCTAAATTAGTGTTATAAAAGTATATGAGGTACTGCAGGGCAGTTCTCTTCCCCTAGCGACATCTTACGTGAACTGCCAGTACATAAAACAGAAATAAACAGTGCTAGTCTGAATGAACTCCAGGCGGGACCATCGCTGCTTTTCCCCGAGACTCAACTTTGGCCTTGAAGAGGTCCCCCGACCCTCCCCTCTGATTTCCGACCCTGTTGGAAAATGTCCTAGATCAAGAGCCAACAGCTAGAAGCCCAAGGCAGAGAGAACGTGAAATCTGTCATCTTTCCTTCCCATCGGCGAACTCTTGCCTTGAGAGTTGTGTTTGCAGAGTGGTCACAGGACGGTAATCTCATAAGACAGAAACTTCTTTAAAAAGAAAAAATAAACTTTTTTCTATCATGTGATTTTTAAAAATAACCATGTGTGATGGTTGAGAAGCAGTACAGGATGACCTCATGATAAAGATTTTATTAATCATTGAAATGTATCACCGATAACATTTATTTTTAAACTGCTATTACTAGCACAACAGATTATTTTTCTGGTCTTCTCGGTGCTGAAAATGACTTTGAAAAATGGAGTAGCGTGTACTATTGCAGAATCCCTGATTGTCCTGTAGAGTCAGGCTCTTGTATAAAACTGAAAAGAAACCACCCACCACCTTCCCAAGCCCTGGGCGGGGTCATGAAGAACTGCCACACTGCTCCTAGACATTGCTGCTCGGAGTGGACTCATTTGTTGTGCTAAGATTCCTACGTGACCTAACTGTTAAAGTCGTGTGTAGACAAGATCACACACTTCAATACTGATCTTGTCCAAGTGTGTAGTATTCTGTACCCTAAAAAATGCTCATTAATTTGGATTCTGCAAACAACCCTATGAAAAAGATTGAGCAGACAGGATTTATAACAGAGGAAGGAACCGAAACTCAGAGAGGCCAAATAATGATCCGAAATTCACAGCAGAACCAGAGCAAGGATTGTGACTTCTCCCAGCCCCTCTGCCCCAGACTGTCTACACTCGTGTCCTGTGGCACCCAAGCAAGACACCGTGTTTTCTCCGTGATGCATTCTGTGACTCTGACAGGTGCAGGCTGGTGTGATCACCTGTCCTGATGTCACTTTCTACAGCCGAGATGGGACCCTGCAGGGGCATTGAAGAGAAGGGTGATTGGGGATGGAAAAGACGTTTATGCTAAAGCATTTTTAAACTTAGCTTAGTTTCTTTTTTATGAACTCTGGGGAAGAGCAGTTTGCTGTGTTGTCCCTTGAGCTTCTTAGTTATAATCCTCCCCAAGGCGGAGGGCCTTGGTAAGGGAACCGTTGGAAGCGCTAATAAAACAACATACAGAGTCCTGGTCCCCAAACATGGTGGTCATCAGAGTTACTTTAAAAATTAAAAAAAAATATATGTAAAAGGGTACCAAGTCAAGTCCTAGTCCCTGAGGTTTTAGTTTTGAATAGGGGCCGGGACTGTGTGGTGTTTCAGCGCTTCCACACGTGGTTCAAATATGCAGGAAAGCTTGAGACTTGCTGAAGTAGAAGCCAAATAAACTGATGATCCTGTGATTTAGAGTCCTGCCATTTACTTTATTGTCCAAATGCTTGGATGAGAGTGTCATTAAAAGGGATTTGTAGCCTTGTAAATAGTCATTCAGGAGCATCGAGATGGGAAGCTTGTTGGAGAGTCTCCTACTCAGAAACTGAGTGGGAGCAGAGGCACTGGGCTGCCCTCCCTGGGCCCAGGGTGGAGGGATTAGAGGCCCCGCACCTCTCAGGTCTGTGACCTCCATCCACCTCCTAGCAGGGGAGGGGGAGGGGCTCCATGTGTTAATTCTGTAAAGAGTCTAGAATTGTGCTGGGCATAGCCACTCTTTATTGACAGTAGTTTCTAACCCCCAAAGAACATGTTTTTTGTGACTTACAATCAGGACAATAAAGAACTTTGATGGCATGTTCCGTAACTAAATTTGCTTCATTGTATAGCAAATTGACAAGTTTACAACTCTGTTTTGCTCTAATTCTCTAAGCCTAGTTTGTTTATTAATGACTTTTCCTTCCTCTTAACCATCTAAATCCTACTTTAAGACCCAGCTGGAATTCCCCTTCCTGTAGAAGGAGCCGTCCCATGATGAACCTGCTGGATGTGGGCTAGTTTCTGTATCTTACAACGTACTGGTTGACTGTACAAGCCATTGTCTAATCTTTAAATCGATATTGCCTATCCCTGTCCACTTCTGTGCTAGGAGCTTTGAATACAACGTCCTAGTCTAGAAGAACGTTCTAGAATGTCTTCCCTGCATAGCTTGGCTTCAAAGGAACATTTCCTAAATAGAATTGAGGCAGCACAAGCCTGGTACTGTGATCCTGGGTCTCACGATTAAATTTGATTTCAGGCACACCTCTTGCTAGCTCCGTGATCCTGAAAAGGTTACCTAAGTTCTCCGTGCGTACCACAGTTGTGCAGGAAATCATTTCCCCCATCCTGTGTTTCCACAAGGGGACTTGCTTCCCACTATTCAGAGGGATGTCCCGGGCTCCTTCTTGTCCCTAGTACTTGTCCTTCCTGTCGGAGCAGGAGAGTTAGCTTCGATGGGTGACCCACTGGGTCCATCATCTTCCGGACTGTGCAGCCTGGTCCCAGGGCAGTGGACCACCCTTCCAAAATCGAGCTCCCTTCTCCTCAATGACCACATGTGTGGGCTTGGGCAGCCCGGCTGTTACACCCTGAACGGAAGTGGAGGGCCGGCTCCCGCTGGCCCTGCTGAGACTTCCACGTTCTCAATTCCCGGTTTCTGCTTCCAGCTGGGGGGCTGGGTCAGGTTTGAGAGGGAGGGAAACGGCCCTTCTGTGTTTTCTAACACTTCTTTGGCAGCATGAGGTTGGGCCTGTGTTTTGATTGCTACTGACAACTTGTTTCTATTCTGTTCCCAACTCAAAATCCCAAGAGGAAGTCTAGTTACTCCACATGTGGAATAGTAGGAAATTGGATAAATGGAAGTTTTTTTCAAAGTTGCATAAGATACACTCCTTGTCTCAGAGAAGCTGTCTTACAGATATGCTTTTTTCTCCTATGTATCTCATTATTAATATGTGTTTTTGATACCTAATAATTACATGCTCCACATACAAACGGCATCTTGGTCATTGTTTTCTCCCCCCACTCCACTTTCCCTTCTGCATTGTTCCCCAGGTCCCCTCCCCATTCCACAACATCTGCCCTCCCTGTTCCTTACCATGTCTCCTTTATTTTGCTCTTTAAGCCATTTATACTTGGGCTTCTCATAAGAGAAAGCATGCAATATTTAATCTGTTGTGTATGGTTTATTTCATTTAATATGATCCATCCATTTTCTTACAGATGATTCAAGTTTATCCTTCTTTATGGCTGAGTAGTACTCCATTGTTTGTAAATACCACATTTTCTTTATCCATTTATCTGCAGATGGTCATATAGGCTGCTTCCATAATCTAGCTATTGTGAGTTGTACTGCCATACACATGGGTGTACATGGATCACTGTAATAGGATGCCTAGCTCTTTTTCGAAGAAACGCAGAAGAGGTATAGCTGGTTTCTATTTTTAGTTTTTTTCCTCTCATGCATTTTAATGTTAACCCTCCAATTGATTTAAAAACTCTTGGAAGCAGAGCTATTCTCCTACATTGTCTGGGTCTGCAGAGCACGTAACACCTTTCACTGTAGGTGGCCCCGAAGGGAGTACTTACTACTGATACAGCATGTGTTTCCTTCTTGGAAAAGCAGGGTTTCGGTCTAGATGGGAAATTGGTTCTAGCAAAGCACCCACAAGTGAGTGGTCTTTGGCCGTGTGCTGCTCACCAGCGTGGGACTCTTCATGGGTTCTCTGCCTGCCGATGAGACGGTGTCATCTCTTGCTCTACAGAACAGGATCTGTGCTGAACAAAAATCTGGGCTGGAAGCCGCCCATTGCCACTTTCCTCGCCTGCCGCCTTTCCCCACTTTTCATTCCCTCTTTTGGGAATTCCCATTATACATTTGTCAGTTAGGGCGTGTGCGACACGGAACTCTGTTCTCAGCTTCCGTGTCCACCCTGTCTACATCCCCTCTCAACAGCTAAGGTCCCAAAGACAGTGATTCTGTCTGCTTCATTTCGGTGTCCCTGGTGCCTGGGCTTAGAGAATGTCTGCTCAATGAATAAGTGCCTCAGAAGTAAAATTCAGAAGGCTAAGTGATGGTCACCCCAAGCTGCAAGTCTGCAAATTGACCTCTGAGAGAAAGGCAATCACAGATTACTTCACTGTGAAAGTTGGGGTGACCTTTATCGCCCTGAGAGGAGTTGCAGACGAAATGGAGCTTTACAAATTACTTGTGGAGTTTCTCTCTGTTAATACACATGGTCTACAGCTGAGTTCCCATGGTGCTGAAGTTTGGATGCAGAGGGTGTGGTCCCTGGAGTGGCGCTGTTGGGAGGTGGCAGGCCATTTAGAAGGCAGGGCCTCGTGGGAAAGCTGTAGGTCACTGGGGTCGTGCCCTTTCTCTTTTGCTTCCTGGCCGTGGGGTGAGCGCCACACGTTGTCTCACCCCAGGCCTGCAAGCCCTGGGTCCACCCAACCATGGACTAGAACTTCTAACACCGTGCACCAAAATAACGCTGTTCTCTGTATGAGTTAACTGTCTTAGTTACCTCGGGTGTTTTATAATAGTGCAGAAAACTGACTCATACTCAGAGGAGAGGGATAGACACACAGCTGCTCGTGACCTTCAGCTCCCCTGAGCAGCCAGAGCACTGCAGATGAAACACAGGCCCGCCGCGCGGAGGGAGGGAGGTACACCCTTCCAGATCACCGCCCCTTCCAACCAGACCCCACCTCTAAGTAGCAAGTCAGACAGAAACTCCCACGATCCAGTCACCTTCCAAAAGCCCCACCCATGAGCACATGAAGCTCCTGGGGGACATCTGGATGTCAACCCTGACAACTCCAAAGTGAAGTGCAGCTGAGCTCAGTAAGCTCTTAGTAACCTTTGCTGAACGACTCCGTGAACACACTGGAACACGTTCTTAACACGGAACTGGAGGCAGCAGCCCCTTGTGTAGGAGGAGCCCTGACTGGGAAGGACACTGGTCTCCTGACAGAAGTGCTGTAAGGAAGCACAGTCTCCATGAAAGCTGGAGCGGAGGGGACAGAGCGTTTGCCCCAAGGAGGCCACAGGCAGCGCTGCCCCACTTGGCGTGAAGTCCAGGTCCCCCGCTTCACCGACGTGAGGGCCTGGAGCGCACGGCTCCGGTCAGCTGCCTCAGACGCCGCGGCTGGAAACAGAAGGGGTGCATCACCTGCTGTTTCTGTGCTCCAAGTACTGTGGCTGGTTCCCTGGGTCTGGGCTGCACTGGCAGTAGACTTCCTGGTGTGGTTATTTCTGGGCTTTTGAATGTTTCCCTTCAGGGAGGTGAGGAAAGCCCCCCTCGGCCGTCCGTGAATAGTTTAGCAATGCCGCAGGCCTCGGGGCAGCTCCGACCAGCCATACAGCTGGAGATCTGCTTTCCAGATGATCGCACATGTGGGCATCGGAAGGGCTTCTTTCTTCTTTTGCAGGGGTGATGAGTGGCTGCCTTTTCAAAGAGTACTTTTTCATTCAGCCTCTAAATTTGGGAGAAAGGGTCCCCTTGGGAGCATTTCCAAATGTTTGAAGTTTTCATCTGCTTTCGGAGGTAGGTCAGGGCGCACCTGTATGTGACAGGCACAAGTCTCTAATGAGCATGCTCTTCACAAAGAGCGGGGCTGACCCTCCCAGGCTCTGCAGAGTCTGCAGCATGCTCCATCACCCAGGACCACATGCGGCGTCCTTAAGCCACGCCTTGTCCTCTTCTGCTCTTGCTGTCAGCCGGTGCTTGCTTTGGGTGGATGTTCGGATCCCACCTTTTGAAAGTGTCCTTCCCACCAGGTCAGTGTCTCCGGGCCTGTTGAGGGTGACCCTGCTCCCCTGTGTGTTTGTGGGCGCCCTCCAGCCTCGTGTGGTTTCGCAGCAGTCGTTAGTGGGGCTCCTTTTGGGGTCACAGAATCCCTTCCCGGGCGGCAGCCCCTGATGTCATGATGGGAGGCAGGCAGGGTCCTTGCATTCATTCACTCACGCATTGGTCCAGTTCGCTGGTAAAAATGGTCACATGGCCATTCCACAGGGTCAGTTTTCTACTAAGTGGGACAAGCGAGCTCGTTACTGTCTTCAGTTCCCCGTCCCCGCCTCGGGCCGTCGCCGCCACACACCTGTCTCCGCTCACCCTGGACTCCTCTGTGGAAATACACTGAGAGCTGAAGTCGCCGTTGCCTCTTAGCAGAGTGGAGACTGCTGCCCAAAACAGGGCCGCTGCCTTAAGCACGTTTTAGAAATTGGTTACTTTAAATTCTTCAGTAACAATTTATTTACATGACTAAAAAATCAAAATAGAATTAAACAGAAGTTCACCTTGAGAAGTTTTGTTTCACTCTGGCCTCACCGACTCTGGTTTACCTGCCCAGTGCACACCGCCTACAGTTGGGATTCATATAATAGGCGTTTTTTGTGACATTTTTATACTGTGTTTAACAGAAACACAAGTAAGTATAAATATTATTTTCCTCCACTTTCTAAACCAAGGGTAGTACACTCCATACACACTGCTCAGCACTTGTTTTTGTCACTTACCGATGTCTTCCAGAGTTTTCCATGCTAGTATATGGGCAAATCACATTCTCTCTTACGTTACATAAATTCTTTCTAAATCTGTATTCTGAGTTTTCTTCTTTCTTGTTGCGGGAAGCTGGGCTCTTTCTAGTGTCCTTACTAGCATATACTTTCTTGTAATTAATTGTCGTGTGTGTGTGTGTGTGTGTGTTTAATTTCATACGTGTGCTTATTCTTGCAAGTGGAACTGGTAGGTCAGCAGGGAGATTCACCCATAGTCTTGATGAGTGTCCCCTAACTCTGCTGTGGAGGGCCTACAGTGCTGGTCACTTGCCTGCAGGGCATGACTCCCTGTCTCTCCATGGCCATGGCCTCTGCAGCGTGCAAGATAGAAATGGGATGCAAACTGCCACATGCAAACCAACGTTTGCCTTGTCCCTAGCTTCCATTCCAATGGAAATGATGCCACACGACGGCGGTGGGCTGAGGCCAGCCCTGTGACAGGCAGGGCCTGGGTCCTTGCTGCCCCTTGCAGAAGTTCTTGGGAATGTTGAGCATGCACTCGTGGTTCACCTGAGCAGAAATGCTGGCTCCGAAGAGCACAGCGGCCTTTGCTGGAACAAGAGAGGTGATTGTTCCACCACTTCGCAAGGTGTGCCAGGCTCTCAATGCTCTTTTTCAGCCATTTGCATCCCTTCCAGGGACTGAGTTCAAGATCTGTATCTCCAGCCACAGAGCAAGTCTCGCTAGCTTGGAATTCTCATATCCAAGGGATGCTCTTTTGAGAAATCATACTGCATTTCTCCCAAGACTCATAATTAAATAATTAGGACTTTATAAGATGAATTGAAACTTCCAGGGTACAAGCTAAACATTCAGCCATGATGCAGAATTGCTGAACTTCTTCCTTAAAGGCATCAGGCAGTTTTCTCCAATGTGCAAATAGGGAAACTTGAAAATGCTGTGACTTAGGGCCTAGATAGCATCTCCACAGTTGGAAGAACGTGTGTCTCAGGTCATCCTCATGTCATTCTTTACCATTCTCATTGAGAAGATTGATTCTCCAAGTTTCGTTTCTCTCTGAAGACAGCATGCTCTCTTTCGGGGGAAGAAACGTCCTTTCAATTTCATTGCATAGAAAAGTACAGCAGCTGGAGCTGGCTTTGCAATTACTCAATCCAAGTGGGCTTTAAAAGTAGAAGTTTCAATGAGGCTGCTTTCCTTCCACTCTGCAGAAGCGTGCTCGGAGAGCCGCGGCGATGACGGCGCTGGGTGCACCCCTCAGGTCATTCCTGGGCAGGAATGGCCCGCCCTGGGCTCAAGCCCCGGGTGACAGCGGTGCCGTGCTAATAACACCTGCATGGCTTTCCTGGCAGGTGTTTCCAGTTTTGCTCTCAGGCCCCTTGTAGGCTGCTTCTCTGGAGTCTGGAGCAGGAGTAGCCAGGAGCAGGGTGGTCTGTCTTTTGTGCCACCCCACCAGCCCATGATCCAGCCCACACGTATGTTTTGCTTCAGCTCAGCCTGGCCGTGGGCTCTCTTGCTTTGGTCATTTGCGCCAAGCGCCTCTGGGTACCAGTTGGTGGGAGGTGCCGCATCCCGAGACCTTGTTCCTTGGGCTGTTTGATGGGATGGCTCTTGCTGGCGCAATCTGGGTAAGTCTGCTGCTCTCCGGGCCACACCATCTCTTCTGCTGTCTGTGGTCTTCACGTGTCTGAATGACTCCTCGAGGGTACATTTGAGATTTTCCTGCTATAGCTTTTTCCTTACTCACAACTCAGCCCATTCGCTGTGTTCTTAAAGAATGTGACAAAGGTCTTAAGGAGGGTGCAAAGTGCACCAGACCTCTAGACATGGAGAGGATTAGGTTCAGTGTTCAAAGGAAAGATTTTATGTCCCAGTCACATTCCGAAAAGGCGCTTGGCGTTTGGGTCTTGATCTCAATCATTCTTATTCAAGTGGAGCTGACGCTTGATACTCGGTAGTGGTGGTTGCTGGTGTGAAACGCTGGTGGTTCTGTTCCGGTACCCAAAGGGATCTCGGGGGAAATGTGCTGACATCTCCAGCAAATTACCTGCACACCTCAGTTTGGCACTCCGTGGCCCTATGAAATGTGCACGCATGATCTGTACCTTGAGGGAATAACTCCACGTTGGAGAGAGGGTAGCAAGAAAGAAACATCAGGGTTGTTGCTTATCACAAATTACCAAATGAATGAACTGGTGTATAGGGACTGCAGGAGATTCGGACTCTGTAAACTTCTCGCAGAGTAGAAGACACCACGTCTACATCTGACCCTGTACGAACTGCAGCCCTGGTTCCAGGCCCACCTCCACCACTTGGGGTGCGTGGTCTCAGACAACTTGCAGAACCTCCCTGAACCCCCATTTCCATAGCTCTAAAGAGTGGGGAATCAGACGTCTACTTCTTAGTTGATACACATGAGCTATTTGGGGACATTTTTAGTACAGAGAAAAGCTTAGTATTACTTACATTTATGCAGTTGCCCCATACACACCACTGCTGCTCACAATACTGTTTTACTTACAGACACTCCGTGGAAAGGCGGTCCCCAGCCCATGGCATCTGCTTAGTGAGGAGCAGTGGGGACGGTCCTTGCTGTCCTGACACTCTTGGTACTACACCCGTGAATGTCTTCATATGGCTGTGTGCCGTGGCTGGAGAGATGTGGGTATATTCTGAGCAGCCTTCATATTATAGCTCCTTTGCCATCTAGATGCTCACATTTCCTTGTCTTTCAGAGTAGCATGGAGGGCAGCCAGCATAGTGACTAGGCTCCAGGCAGCTCGTGTTCCGGGCTTGGGAACTGCCTTCGGATGAGCAGTGACAACCTAGACAAGTGGGATGCTGGGCTGGGGCCGTGGACAGGGGAGCATATTCAGTCACTCTTCCGCCTGCTGCAAGCTACCAGTGACGAGCACTTTCCCACGCCTTTGCAGTAAGTCATTAAAAGAAATTACAGAGTTGGATGCAGAAATAACTTGACGGACAACTGCATGCGTGGAGCCACTGGTTTTCGCCGTGTGTGCGTGTTGATCCTTGCCAGGCCTCAGCGCCTCGGCTTGCTGCAGAAGGGCTGCGTGTCCACACATGTCGGGTCTGCCCACACACTTCTGCAGGGCATGACCGTGCGTCCCGGCGGACAGGCTGCGCTGCGTGTGTGCCTCTGGGCTCCGGTGGAGTGGAACAAACTCACCCCTGAAAATGGTCTCATAAAGGTGAGCGGCAGGGAGCTGAGAGCCTTCTTGCTAATTTTTATCCTTCCTCTAGCTGTTTGTGATAGCAGTTTGGAAGGGAATGGTATTCTTTTGTCTGCAGAACTTATCTTTCCAGTTTCTTCCTCCACCTGTTTCCCCGTCTTGCTCTTACAAAGTTGACTGTTTCGCATCCTTCAGAAGATTGAGTCTAACTAGAGCAGTCCTTTCCCAAGCTAAATCCTCCATTCCAGTCTCTTTTCAGCCTTTCCCACGCCTGCTGCCTTGGCCCAAAGATAGGTCTGATTATGCACTCGTACTCTAAGGGAAGTCGTTCTGGTAACTGACTAACCGCAGGGATGCAGAGGCTGCGGCAAGATGCACCAGCCCCGTGTGTGGAGAACCCGGGGAGGCTCGCCTTTGCCGCAGCTCCGGGGCTCACGGGAGCGTGGCTCTGGGCGATGGTGACTGGTGGGGTGCTGACTCGCGGTCGTCAGAGTTCCGGTAGCATCAGGGCTCCCTGAAGAGCGCGTGGCTTACAGTCATGTGGCTAAAGGAAGAGGCCAAGATGCCACAGACTGGCCTTAACTTTCTGTGTCTCTGTGTTCTAAATTGTGATTGTTTGCCCAAGTTTCCAACAGGTTCGTGACGGCAAACCGCTCCAAGCAGGGCTGCCTTCATCCTCAGGTCTCGGGGTTCCCGGATGCTCGTTTTCAGTGCAGAGCACACTTCTCGTGGGAGGCTTCGCTGCCCCCACACCCCTGATGGTTAGTAGGTGTGTGTGGAGTGCGGTCGGGAGCAGCCGGTCCCTTGGCTGTGTTGACATCCTGCTTTTCGGTGTGAGCTTGAGGAGCAGCCCGACAGGACCTGAGACACCGCCTGGGGAGGGAACTCTCTGTGGACGTGTCCTGGCCTGAGTGCAGGTGATCTGCCACCGTCGGGATTCCCAGGGCGAGGCACACCTTTGGGACTGGTGGGCTCGGTGTTCCGATCTCAGTCCCGGCAGGATTTTGTAAAAAGATAGAGGGCAGACTAGACTCCAGTTCTGTTCACAGAACTGTCCCATCAACTCACACTTAGATTTGTGTTCAATTCCAAGTATGTTAGACCTTTCTGCGGGTTTCCTGACTTACTGTCATTGGGGTCTCACCCCAGTCTTAAGCCATGTGATCCCAAATATTAGACGGTAGCTGAGAAACGGTGACCTGCTGGGACAGATTTGAGTAGGAGGGTGTTTGATGGCTGATGCATACATGGATATATTTTAGGTTTTGCTGTTGGTACCGTTTTGTTAATTTTTCATTTTTGAAGATCATGGTATTGGTAGAGGAGCCGTGTCTGTTGGTTTCAGGACAAATCGAGGAATAAGAAATCTGCCGTTAGTGAATGAGCTCTCCCTGCCTCTGTCTCCGTCACACTGCTTTGGAGCGCAAAGATCTCACGAGGGCGGGGACGCTGGGCTGAGGTGAAGTGGCTGTAGACTGCCGCTGCTGTGGCTGGGGGTCGTTTCCAGTGTAGCCGTGACTCAGTGAGCGGGGCTTGCTCTGTTTAGTGGTTGGGAAGCCAGACAGGCTTGCGCTCGCCTCGCAGCACTTTGGTGAAAGTTAATGATCGAGGACGAATCCAGATTTAGCTCAGTAGTGCTGCCCACAAGCTCATGAGCCAGCCGCATTCGTGGGTATCGTGTACTTTACGGCTTAGACGCAGAGTGGAAAAGCCAGTTGGCATCAAGAGAACCCAGATTTTACTTAATCCCATTACAAAACCAAAGATAATTTCCCACATAATGACTGTCCCAATAAAACAAGTTGAACCAAAGAGGAAAGAAAGCTCCATCATGCTTATGGTGACTGCCACCCTTTTGTGTCCTTATCTTAAGTGGCTTCTTTTCTCTTTATTATTTCGTCCAGTGCTTGTCAAATTTAATGAGTGTATGAATCACCTTTAAGTCTATGAATCTGCTTGAAGTGCAGGTTCTAAGTGAGCGAGTGGAGTGCAGGGGCGGGAAGGGGAGCTGACGAGAGCGACTTTTATCCTATACCTGTGTTTGTTGAAACGCTAACTCTAGACCCCATAAATCTCATGTTATCGGAGCATCTTAGTAACAAGATTGTGTTGCACTGATATACTAAATTTATGAATGTGGTGCTCAAATAATTGTCAGAAGCTTGAGACTTCAAGCTGCATAAAATTAACTCCGTACTTGATTTCGTGTCTGTAAATTCAAGAGTACGTACACATGTCACATATCTCCCTGTTTGCCACGTCCAAAGCTGTCGTGCATTCCCAGAAAAATCCCCCGCTATGATTCATTGTAGTTGAAGAATCTGTCGATAACCCGGATGTTCACCTAATCATTTTCTGGGTTGGTCATTACACAGTGAGTCACTAAAACTTCATGACAAACTAATTAAATGATCTTTTTAATGAATGTCGGTGTCTCCCATGTTTGGGAATGTGGTAAATAATACACTGTGAAATTCAACTTCACTCTCGTGAATTGTGCCAGATCCCACCTGGAATTCTGAAGGAAACAGAATTCTAATTAAAGGCAGTACATTTTTTAATTGAGTGTCAACTGCTATTTGGGTCCTGTAAATGGAATGTAGTAATCCTGAGGGACATTTAGAAAAGCGTTTCCTGACAGCCTGCTCAGTGGGTGCACAAGTGACCCACCTGTGGCGGGCACCATCACATCTTTGAGTAGGGGAAGGCAGGGCACAAGGTGCTGCCAGCTCTGCTGGCTCCAGCACCTTCCTGGGTCCCAGCGGCACAGCGGGTTTTCTGGGCAGAGTCCAGTGGATGCTAGGTGGGAGCCCGCTGCCCATATCTGGTGCTTATGCTAGGTGTTTTTCATTCCTTATTCCGTAGTTTAGAACCTCATTTCAGCTCACGTGGAAACTCACTGCTCTGACATTAGCTGTCAGATAGCACCAGCACTGAGGGAGTCGAGTCCTTCCGTGCAGGGCACCAGGCTCGGGCTGTGTGTGCATGAGCTGCTCTGAGTGCCCATTCAGGGGAGTGTGCCTGTCTCCATCTTGTGGACCGTGTGGTCTGGGCTTATTTGTGAACAGAGCCAAGTCTCCTGACACTTAAAAACTCTTTGTTTCTCAGGGTGGGGCGGAGCATAGAGGGAGGTGGCAGAGGACCTTTCTATAAAAGATACATGGAAATGTATCCATCGAATTAATGATTCAAGGACATTCACATTGTTTTTCTAGTGGTAGTTACATTTACTTATTACCCCAGGAATGAACACACAATCAGTGATTTCCTCTGGCATTCTTAGTAGGACCAAGGAATGTTTGCAAGTGCCTCTTATTCACCATGAGCAAAGCAGAGGTCAGGCAGACTGAGACGAAGGACTGTGTTTTGTAGGAAGTTTTACTAGTCCCGGTTTTCCAGAGAAACAGAGCCAAGAGAAGATGGAGGTAGGAGGTGTGATCAAATGATTTGGTTAATGTTTAAATTTTATAAAACTATTACATTAAAAACATTGCCATTAACCCTCCTCAAAACGCTCCGCCTCACTTTGAACGCGATTATCCCATTGTTCTTTCCACTTTCTGAAGCAGCTCTGGAAGTCCTCTTTTGTGACGTCTTTACGGGTGTGATCAAAAATATGGTGACTGCCGTTGCTGCTTGCCATGGGAGGAGAGGCAGCTCATGAAGACATGATGCCGTGCCCTCACCCACCTCATTCTCTGGATTGGTGCTGTGCAACTTCTGGTTCTTTTTCAAAGTGAAAATGACCGTGAAAGGGAAATGTTTTGAATGGATTCAGGACATTGAGGCAGCCAGGACAGCACAGCTAAAGATGCTCATGGAAAGACTTCTGGAACTGCTTCAGAAAGGGACAGGAATGATGGATAAGTGGGTTTGAAGCAAGGAGAACATTCTGAGTGGGATCAATGGGACTGTGTCGTTTACTTAAATAAACTGTTTTGAATTTAGGCATTCGCCATATTTGTTTTATCCTACCACTTATGGATACGCAAGAGGGGATTTGTCAGGAAAGTGGGCTCACATGACCGTGGAGGGTGAGATGTTCCATGGCAGGGTGTCTACAAGCTGGAGACCCTGAGATGCTGATCGTGGTGCAGTCCGAGTCTGAAAGCCTGAGAACAGAGGGCCACTGGGGCAAGTCCAGAAAGCCCAGCACTCCGGTGGCCGAGACCTGGAGATGGTGTGTCCCAGCTCTAGGATTAAAGACTGAATCAAGCCTCCTCATTTACTCTCCCGCCCGATGGGCTGACACTCCCCACACTGAGAGCGGATTTCCCCGCTCAGCTCACGTGTCACACAACACTGTCCTCTGGAGCCACCTTCCCCTACACACCCTAAAATAGTACTTCATCCTGTCGGGGTCACAGCAGCATTAACTGTCACAGGCGTCTATGTGGGAACCTTGGATATAAACAACATCATCATTAACAATCCTGTTTTTAAAGGCACTTCCATCAAGGCTTTGGAACCTCTTCATTATGTAATATCTTTTCTAAAACATTCATTAGTTTGAATTGAATGAGCCATCCCAATAAGTAGGTATCTCAGAATCATTATAGTCCCTCCTTTTATTTATGGATTTCAATTTTCAGTGATTTTCTTGGAGGAATGTGTGGGAGCTTTTAATGTCGTGGTGTTTGGCTAAGCAGCTCATATACAGTGAGAAAACAATGTAGAAATAACACGGAGGGAGGAAAGAAACCGCTACTTGTAGTTTTAAGGCCTCGTTTCCCTTGGAATCTGGGTTCTGACCTTGTTCTATCAGGGGAACCACAGCAAGCAGATGAGTTGATTAAAACTCTGATTCTCTTTTCTCTTGTATGAGATGGGGATAATTATAGTTACCTGCACCCCTAGAGTCCTATGAGTCTTAATTACTTAACATTTTCAAAGTGTTTGGAGATCTTTGAATTAAAAGTGCTGAGCTGTAGAACCCAAGTTCAGTGCGCTTATAATTGGAACGAAAGTTTGTTGCTTGCCCTCACCCCGCCAGCCTCCGTCCTGTCCTCTCCTGTCCCAGGCATTACCCCGAGCTGCTGCTCAGCGCTCACGTCCTCTCTCTCCAGCCGCTTTTCTCTCTGTGGCCCACTTCAGCCAGTGGATGGGTAGACAGATCTGGACCTGGAGCCCACACTTAGGTAACTATTTAGTGTTTGTTTTTAAAGTTCAGTAGTCACTTGTGGGCTGATCGATTTCTTCCGGGCTTCCATCCTTTCTGGTCTCCCACACGTGATGGAAAGCAGTCTTCTGGAAGTGTGGCCTTGTTCAGAAACTCTAGTGGGCTCTTCGATCCCATATGGCAGCTGCAGGCTCTTTACCGTCACCCTCAGATGGTGCAACCTGGCGTCGTTCTGTCTTTTAAAAAAAGTTTTATTTTTATGAGTCCACATTTGCAGTACATAATGCTTACATTCTTCATAGCAAGTTGGTCCATGTGTGTCATACATCTTAATCATTTATCTCCTTCACCCCTCCATCTCCTGATCCCCTTCCCTTTTGCAAAAGAGCTATCTCCCTGTTTCCTATTATCTATCTTTCATTTCGTTTTTTGTTTACACTTTGGGTTTCTCATATAAGAGAAACCATGCAATTTTTAAGCTTGTGTGTCTGATGTATTTTATTTCATATTATGGTCTCAAGGTGCATCCATTTTCCTACAGAAGACTCCACTTTGTCCTTCTTTATGGCAGAGTAGTACTCTACTGTGTGTACATGCCACATTTTCTTTATCTCTTCATCCATTGATGGACATCTGGCTGCTTCCAAGATTTAGCAATTATGATTTGTGGTGCTATAAACATGATTGTAATATGTTGATATGTCTTTTGGGAAGATACCTAGAAAGGAGATAGCTGAATTAAATGGAATTTCTATTTTTAGTTTTTTCAGGACTCTTCATCTAATTCTGACACTTCCCAGCCCAGCCTGCCTCTCTGTGGGCACTCACCCCGTGCTTCCCACCATCCATCCACTGGTGTCTTTCCCAGCTACACCAAATCGCTTGCAGTCTTCTCCATGAAGCACTTCTTCACTCCTCACCTGGAAACAACTTCTTCCTCTTTCTAGAATCTGATCATACCATTCGTGGGACAGCTCTGTCTTTATGTTTCAGCTTCATGTCTGTCTAATGTCTCTCCTAGACTGTAAGAATGGGAAGTAGACGCCAGGTGTGATACTGAACAAACGGAAGAAAGACCTGTGTGTGGATGTGGTGAAACTGGATACAAATTCAGTATTTCTAATGCGGATTTGCAAGTTATCATTGAGGCAGTGTCTTCATAGGTTTGCAACATATATGTTGGGGATTAAATACTCATTGATCATTTCTTCAACATTATCTTTGTTATTTATAGGACTAAAATGAGCCACCATATCAATAAGCTGTTATTTTGATTAAGCACCCACAGACCAGGAGCAAGTAACCCTTTGCCTTCTTTTCTTTCGGGAGTACCTGCGTCATCTGTGATGTTTGGCCCCCTTCTTAACTTTGGCCATGGAAACTCGCTTCTAACATGCCAACATTTTGCAGGGATTTCCCTTAGACGAGGACAGGATTGTCTAAAATCCTCCCCACGGGTGCGATCAAGGCTTAAAAAGTCGAAGGATCTCAGATACCATGATTCCTTCAGCCCTACAAAGTAGTACGGCCATCAAGCCGCCTCTAGAAAGCCGCCTCCTGAATGTGCACAGCTGCAGAAAGCTGCACCTGATTTCCCTGATTCTCTTCTTCCTCTTAGCCTCTCTCTTCCCCATGCTTGATATGCCAAAACTGGCAGCATGTCCTGCTGAAAGAGCCTGGTCAGGAGACGTGTGATCTGTTCGCTTTGCGACGTTTGACAGATCACTTCACTTTGAATTGTAACTGCCTCATCTGTGTTGTGGGGATAACGCTGCCTTTCCTGTCTCCAGGTAACAATCGAATTAGATGCTATTTCTGAATTTCTTGTAGTCTTTTAGGCCAGTGGTCCCCAACCTTTTTGGTACCAAGGGCTGGTTTTGTGGAAGGCAGCTTTTCCTCACCGGGGTGGGCTGGGGTTTGTGGATGGTTTCAAGGTTTCCTTCTTATGAGGAGGGTACGCCCTAAGTCCCGCACATGCACAGTTCCCAGTAGGGTTTAAGCTCCTATGAGAATCTCACTCCCGGTGATCTGCTAGGAGGCAGAGCTTGGCCAGTGATGGGAGCAATGGGAATGGCTGCAAATACAGATGGAGCTTGGGCTGTTCACCCACCACTCACCCGCCATACTGATCCGTGCGGGTCCACGGCCAGGGACTCCAGGCTTGGAGAGTTGTGAGTCATCGCTGGACCACAGCAGGCTCATGCTGTTGTGGACCTTCTTCTGGGTGAATGGCTGAGACTTCGAGACATGCCTCAGACTAAACTTCTTTCCTACCTTGCTTATTTTCTTGTTAGTCCTGCGAACGACTCTGTATTTCTGAGAACGGGGCTAAGCAGAGCTTCCTAGCATTTGATGGATGTGGTTGAGGTGATTGTTGTAAGTGTTGGAACCAAACTGGACGGTGCCAGCAGATGTCCTCGATAGACACAGGCAGGCAGCCGAAGGCTCTACAGACAGTAGCACTCTGTCTCTCTCCCTCTCGTGTGATAAAGAGGCAGCTGAAGGGGAAAAATGTGAGCATCATCATGGAAGCTCTTAATCTTTTGTGGTTGTCTAGTAAGGTGTATAAAATTTCTCATTAAAGAGCTTGGAAGAATGAGAAAGAAAAGGAAGTAAAAGACTGAAAACTCAAAATTTTGCTTTGTGTTACCACTACCGACTCTGCTTTCTTGTCTCCCTTTGACCCTTTAGGTGTTTCTTTCTTTTTTGGGCAGGTGCTGGGGATTGAACTCAGGGCCTTGCGCTTGCTAGGGAGGTGCTCTGCCGCGGAGCTGAATCCTCAGCCCCTCATTGGTCCTTTTGGAACCAAGCTGCACAGGTGTAACGGAGCACTTAGTGTATTACAGTGTTATTTATTTTCTGGTCACTCAAGTAAAGTTTTACCCCATCAGAAGAACTCAAGAAATTGTTTGTGGCTGATTACTGCCATCTGTGAAATTCCTTAGCATTTGTAATTTGGGGTTAGCATGGCATATAATTTAGCTAAGAATTTCAGTATGTTCACTGATGCCTTCCAAATGAAACAGCTTCCTGGGAAAATTACATACGTTTTTCTCTTAGTTTAATGCACCTTGCTGTGGTTGGGATCGAGAGTGTCCCCCAAAGGCCTCGCACACTCATAGGTGGGCCTTTGGACAGCCATGGAATCATGGTGGTCACTGACAGAGCTGACTTGCTCTGAGGAGGCGGGGTCTGGTGTGATTGGAAGAGGTGGCCAGTGGGGAGTGACCGGAAGTGATTATCTCCCTCCCTGGCTCCTCCCTTCTCTCTCTGCTTCCTGGCCACTGTGATGTGAGCAGCTTTCTTCCACAGAAGCCCGTCCCACCATGTTCTCCCGACTGGGAGCCAGTCAGCTGTGGACCTCTAAAAACCATGAGCCCAAGTAAACCTCTCCTCCTGAAAGCTGTGGGTTTCTGGTATTTTGCTCCAGTGATGAGAAAGTGACTAAAATGTGCCTATTAGTAAATTATTACAGACTACTACTATTCATTTTCAATTTTTCCCACAACCAGCGTAATGCGAGGTCAGATAGGACCCATTCTCTCAGAGAGCTTACCTTCCAGTTGAGGTCTGTTCATAATTAACAAGTTCCATTGACCTGTGAGTAGGGGATGAGTGCTAAATAAGACAGTAATGTGGAAATTTAGAGGAGACAGAAGGCAGCGTGTGCTGGAATAATTAGAGAAGGTGGCAATTGTGATTTGATTTTTGAATGGGGCCATGCAGGATGAGCAAAATTTAGAGCTAGAGAGGTAGAGGTAAATAGTGCGTGCGAGAGAGAGGGAAAGAGAGAACGATTTCCTCACGGAGTGAACACGTCGTTCCCAGGCAGCACTGCTCAGGACCCCAGTCTAATCAGAAGTGACAAAGCATCGATTATACAAGCAAATCAGCTGAGTAGGGAGTGGCAGATTTTGGAGGGTGTTGAATATGATGGAGGAGGCCAGAGCTGATTCACTGGGACTAAAGAGCCATGAGCAGGGTTTCGTACAAGCGAATGAGATGAGAATGATGTCGGACGTGGTTATCAGGGTTGAACGGAACACAAATGGTGCCCAGTGTGGCAAGGGGACAGTAGAGTCACAGTGCGAGCTGGTGAGGGCTGAGGCAAGGTGGAGGTTGTGGGATGGTGGGAAAGATTATGATGAAGCAAGTTTGGCTGCATTTTCTCTCCTGAGGATAGCTTAGATTCGATGAAATGTGGTATTAAAAGACAGTTCATGGCAGCCAGTCTCCACCCATGCAATCAAGATGACTGTAAAGTAGTCCAAATCCGCATTCCTTCCTCCACCTCAATTTCAGTGGCCCCTAGAGTTGTTTTAATTTGGACTGGGAATGTCAGGAGAAAGCTTTTCGTTCAGTGGTGTAAGTACCACCTGCCCAGAATAGAGGCCTCCTTGAAGGATCTGTTTCTTTGATGATACAGAATTCCGAACCTTCACAGAACTTCATGTGTTCGCAGCGTGAACACTGGGCGTTTCATTCCAGTCGCAGTTCAGCGTACAATCAGAGTTCCGCGAATGCTTGCTATTCACGCACAGTGAGAGTGAATTTGGAAGGAAATGTGTTTGTGTTTAGCGATGATGTAAAGGCTCTCGGTGGTAGAAAGTGTTACCTCTTTCACAAATGGGGAACAGAAACTTTGGCTTTTCAGTACAGTACTGAGTTTTCAGCCATTTGGGCACTCTGACTTATAGACCGGAGGTAGGTGGCCTTCATGTTTGGGGGCATGTCATAGACTGAAACACAGTCCCTTTTCTTGTGGGTCGGTACAGCATGAGTGTGCGCGCGTGCGTGTGTGTGTGTGTTCATGTCTTTTCATAAGTCCATGCTCCCAAGCTGAGAAGTAGGAATGAAGTTAGTGTCAGGGCTGAGGACGCTGCTCTCTACTCGAGGGGCACAGGCTTCCTGCAGGTAAGTGCTTTGCAGTCCTTTACCGCCCGACGGTAACCTTGGGTGGGTCCATAGGTACGTTTTTATTTTGCTCGTTCTCCCGTGCTAATTGGCTCCTGGAGCATGCTTATGGATATGGGGCCAGACTCAGAGTACAACAAGCCTCTGGCAAAGAGGAAGAGATTGATTTTGTGGTGTGTTGTCAAGGGGCTTACCACGAAACTTCAAAAGCAGAGAAAGGAGCACTCACTGCCTGTTCCAAAGTGTATAAAATACCACTCACCCTTTTAAAGGTACCAGAAACTCAGAGTTAACACACACACACACATACACTCACACAGGCACGCATGCACACACACATACACACGCACATTTCCATTGAAAAGGGAAGCGGGGCTTTCTTACTAGATCAGAATATTAGGCTGAAAAGCCGAAGGGGTGGGAGCTTTGGAGAGTCGGCGGAGATAAATGAGAGGCATTTGAAATTGCCATAAATGCCTTTTTCAGTGCTGACTTTTCCAGTTCTCAGAGCACACACATTGCTTTCATGACATCAGCCCCGGGCATAGACACATCATTAAAATGAACATACAGAAAATGATTTCTGTTTGGGAATAAGCGAACTTTGTGACTTACGACCACCCAGGCGCAGCAGAAAGAACGGCGGAGTTGGGAGCCCAGACTTTCACTATTGTAAACTTTCTTCATGACACAAGGCCTTTGGTCCCTCACCTGTAAAACACGGCAGCCTGGGGAGACTGCTGGAATAGATGCTGTCTGTGGGAGAAAGGCCCCGTGTCACTCTCCGGCTGCCATCTGACTATGCCGTTCGCTCCTAACATGGCACAGCGAGACAGAGCCACCGGACCCCACAGGCCTCTGCTGTTTTTGTGACACATTTCTGCAAAGGACCATGTTGCTCATTTGGAAAAAAAAATCACTATTACACTTGGAATTGTTGCTTAGTAACATTTCTGATTTTGTGTTTCTTGTGACAGCTGGAGCAGAGATCATTAAAAATTAAACGTAGGAAGCTGCTGAAGGGGGAGGGAAGAGGAGAAATGAAGCCGTGGCTTTCCCCCCTTGCTTAGAAGCCATTTAGTCTCAAGTTTATAGGCTAAATCTTGGGGAAAACACTGCATGGCCTGGTTTCTATCACACCACATAGAGCGTGCTCCTGACCCTGATCTGTGGGTGGCGCAGCTGGAGCCCATCAGGAGATGTGAAAACCCGGACCCCGCAGATGCGCCTGGAATTGCGATCCGAGGGCCGTGTGGCACCCTGGGAATAAAACCCTGACCACTGTCTGTTTCTTTCTGTCATCCCCACAGTTCCACCAGGTGAGAAGAGTGATGACCATCCTTTTCCTTACTATGGTTATTTCGTACTTCGGTTGCATGAAGGCCGCCCCCATGAAAGAAGCCAGCGTCCGAGGCCCAGGCAGCCTGGCCTACCCAGGAGTGCGGACCCACGCGGCTCTGGAGAGCGCCAGCGGGCCCCAGGCGGGCGCTCGGGGCCTGACGTCATCGTCCTCGTCCTCGCTGGCCGACACTTTCGAACACGTGATCGAGGAGCTGCTGGACGAGGACCAGAAAGTCAGGCCCCACGAAGAGCATGCGAAGGACGCGGACTTGTACACTTCCAGGGTGACGCTGAGCAGCCAAGTGCCTTTGGAGCCACCGCTCCTCTTTCTGCTCGAGGAATACAAAAATTACCTGGACGCTGCAAACATGTCCATGCGGGTGCGGCGCCACTCTGACCCCGCCCGCCGCGGGGAGCTGAGCGTGTGCGACAGCATCAGCGAGTGGGTCACCGCCGCAGACAAAAAGACGGCCGTGGACATGTCTGGTGGGACCGTCACAGTCCTGGAAAAGGTCCCGGTGTCCAAAGGCCAACTGAAGCAATACTTCTACGAGACCAAGTGCAATCCCATGGGCTACACCAAGGAGGGCTGCCGAGGCATAGACAAAAGGCACTGGAACTCGCAGTGCCGAACCACCCAGTCGTACGTGCGGGCCCTCACCATGGATAGCAAAAAGAGAATCGGCTGGCGGTTCATAAGGATAGACACTTCCTGTGTATGTACATTGACCATTAAGAGGGGAAGATAGTGGCTTTGTGTTGTATAGATTATATTGAGACAGAAATTATCTATTTGTATATATACATAACAGGGTAAATTATTCAGTTAAGAAAAATAATTTTATGAACTGCATGTATAAATGAAGTTTATACAGTACAGTGGTTCTACAATCTATTTATTGGACATATCCATGACCGGAAGGGAAACAGTCATTTGCGCACAACTTTAAAACAAAAGTCTGCATTACATTCCTCGATAATGTTGTGGTTTGTTGCGTTGCCAAGAATCGAAAACATAAAACGTTAAAAAAAATACTAATAAATTGCATGCTGCTTTAATTGTGAATTGATAATAAACTGTCCTCTTTCAGAAAACAGACAAAAAAAAAAAGACAAAAACAAAAATTTGAACCAAAACATTCCGTTTACATTTTAAACAGTAAGTATCTTCGTTCCTGTTAGTACTCTTCTCTGTTTTACTGCTTTTAACTTCTGAGAGCGTTGGAATTAAAACAATGTCAAGGTGCTGTTGTCACTCCTTTACTGGTTTAGGGGATGGGACGGGAGGGGATCTTTTTGTTTGTTTTGTGTTTTTTTCCGTTTGTTTGTTTGTTATTTTATTATTTTTTTAGTTCCCACAGGGAGTGGGGGTGGGGAAAGAACTCCTCTCCATTCTGGTGGATAAAAGATACCTTCGTATGTTGTAAAGATGTTTGCAAAATCGATCAGATGACTGGAAAGTGAATACACATGAAGGCAACTGAATCGATCAGCGCCCTCACTGCACTTCCCGAGCGCTGCCTGCTGGGTCCTTGCCCGGATCCGGGAAGCTTCTTGATCCCAAAGACCTCTCACTTTGCTCAGGCCGTTCTCTCCCTCCCTCCTGCTTTGGCCCCTTCTCTGTTTCGCTATAACTTAAGGAAGAAAGTTCATTTGCGCGCTTGAAATCTTCTACCGCTTTTGTGAACAAGTTGTGTCACATCACGGCACACGTGGAAAACAGTGATTTATTATTTTTTTTAGAAGAGAAAAAGAACAATAAGAAATAACCCCCAAAGAAGTATTTTTTTATGAAGGGTCTTTTGGGGAAATTGTGGTAATGCTTTAAAATCACGGTTAGGTTTAGCAGTGTCCTGCCAGGGAAAGAGAGAGTCCCATATGAACCCAGGGACACTTAGGTCACAGCAGGACTCTGCATTGCCAGTGACACGAGGTGGAGCAGCCCTGCGGAGGCCAGTGGAGCTGACCTGCTGGTTCCTGGCAGTGCGGGAGGAATTTCCGAGTGACCACCCCAAGGTCCAGGCGGAGGTGGGGAAGGGTGCTCGAGAGATTCCTAAAGGAGCAGCCTCCAGAGGTGGCCCCGGAATGACCCGTGTCAAGTTGCTTGGACCTCATGCTTTAAGTGCCTACATTATCTAACTGTGCTCGAGTGGTTCTCAGCCGGAGGGCCACGCCCAAGCCGACTTCTGTTCTCCACCCATCCTGGATAATTGTGCATCAACTCAGAGGATGCACCTGGAGCAGGTTCGAGCCGAGGTGGCTTCTGTGATCAGGGGCTCAATCCACTGAGATCAAAGACATTTAGACTTCAAGAACATGTCCTTGCTTTGCAGCTAGACTTTGAGGAAACCAGGGTTTTGTCTGTTGAGAACTTTTGGCAGCAGGAAAGAGAACAGGGAAAGTTCTCAGGCTTTTGAATGATCAAGGCCTGAAGGGCAGGAATCTTGCCCAGTGGAGACGCCTCCCTCCACCAAGAGGCCAGGTCAGAGCTGGCGACACCCAGCTCCCCAGTGACGGCCACAACAGCCCTGCCCATTCTGTCCGCTCAAGGCCCTGCTTCCCTCTGCCCTCTCGGGTTAGATGTCAAATTGGGAGGCTGGACGGTGCTCACGGGAGAAAGGGACCCCAGTAAAAACTAGTGCAAAGTCCATTTACCTGTTCACCCCACTTCCAAACCTGAAAAGTTTAGTGGCTACCACCCGGACCAGTTTCTGGAGGCCCGACCAAGCTCTAAGCGATTGCTGCATCTTAGTAGGGTGAGGGATGAGGAAAGGAGGATGTTCCAGCCGGGACCCGGGGCATAGATGCCATCGGCAAACAGTTTCTGTCTGCTCAGTCTTTCATGTAGAGCTAGCCTCCCCTTTATGGTTCCACCTGAATACCTGTCTTGGGAAGCCTTTGTGTAGTATAGGTTCGTTCTGTGCCCTTTGACAATATCGGTGATTATTTTTAACCTGTAGAAATGCTTGAAATATCTGCTGTCTTTTGACATTTTTCAGCTTCCTTTCAAGGAACAACATTTACAAACCAAACAAACAAAGTCACCATCGCAGTCTTAAAGTGTGGCAAGGGCCTGATCTGTGAAACGGTTCTGTGGGAGCCATCCAGCAGTGATGTGGTCCGTGGCCCTCTTACCTACCAGATACTTCACAGTCATGTGCTTGGTGATTTGTGTTGACCTACAACTGATTTTGTTAAAATCTCTCTGTGTTGCTGTTCACTCTTCTTCTGTTCTGTTTTTGCTGTGGTCTCTTTGTGGCAGAAGTGTTTTTATGCATGGCAACAGGCCTGTTGCTTTTTTATGGTGATTCCCATTGAAAATGTAAGTAAATGTCTGTGGCCTTGTTCTCTCTATGGTAAAGATATTATTCACCATGTAAAACAAGAAAAAATATTTATTGTATTTTAGTATATTTATATAATTATGTTATTGAAAAAAATTGGCATTAAAACTTAACCGCATCAGAAACCTATTGTAAATACAAGTTCTATTTAAGTGTACCAATCAACATATAATATATGTTTTAAATATAGAATTTTTAATGTTTTTAAATATATTTTCAAAGTACATAAAATCTGGGGGTTCTGGGTTTTTTTCTTTTCACTGTAAAACAAACATGAAAACGTGTTTTATGATAAATACGTGTGTTCCTTGCTTTAAGACCAAGCTGACCAGTGGTAGCAATTGAACAGCCCTCCAGGGAAGATGCGTATTTCAAAGCCTGGGGAGGCCGGTCCTGCAGTCTCTGAGTTCCTGAGAAAGCCTGCCGATTGTGTCTGTCTTCCACAGTAGAAGACAGGAGTGTCTTTTACTAGCACGCTTGAAAGTTTTCCCTTTTGAAGTGATACACTTTCATCAGATACCAAGCCATGTATCCTAGCAACATCAGGATTCATGAATCAGGGCTGGCTCGTTCTATTTGATATAAAATAACTGTTAAAAAATCAAAGTAGGTTTATGTAGGGGTAATGAGAATAAATTGGTCCAAATTTAGAAAGTCAACAACTGAAAAAAAATAAAACACCAGAAATTCAATATTTGGAGACAGGTCACCTACCCCCGGTTTGGAAATGATGCCATTTGCAGTATGTGTCTTTATCCACTGCACTGATTTAATTTTCCTACGTGGCGCACACAGATTTTGTATCATAGTAGCCGTGATCTAACAGATTGCTAGGATTTCTAAAAAGATTTGCCTCTGTGATGGCTGCCAAGCCGCTGGGTAATTTAGTTAAAGTGTTTAAAGTTATCGCTAAATCTCAGAGAAATAAACAGGAGGATTTTAAATGAGAGAAAGGGCCATTAAGGAGAGGGAGCATCTGTTCCTGCTCATCAGGGTCCCTATTTGAGCACCAACAGCCCATCCCAGAACATGGTGAACTGTATCTGTGCACTGTATCATTTCTATTTCAAACACACACACATGGTTTCCTCTTGTATTGTCTTTTAAATAAGGATCAGGAAAGTCCTAACAGACATTGACTGGTGTCTTGTGAATGGGAGAATGGATTGAATAAGACAAATTCCTTTATTCCAGTCTATCCAGTGGAGCTGCAGAGGACACAACTCCAGGGGAATCCCTGCATTGCCAGTTATGATGGTCCAGGCATGGGATTAGAACCTGGGGATCCTTCAGGCTCAACCAGTTGCCATAGCCAATGAAGGATAAATCATTAGGAAAGGGTTGAGTGACAAGAAGTGAAAACTAAATGCAGACACCCAAATTACCTGAAGTTAGAGGAGTTTGGTAAATATGACAGAGTTTGCTTTAGAAGATGAGATAGAAAAAAAACAATAGCAAAGTGGAGGCATTTGCTAAATTAACTGACCTGGGGTCAGCATGAGTCACCAAGTTGTATCATCATCATTGATGAAGCAGTTAACCCTGTTCAATTATTCAGAAATTGGAAATAACTCAGATCACTACTTTGATCTATCGTTTTTCACTATGTTAGTAAGCTTCTATGGTCATTGGTTGTGGGTAGGAAGTCTTCTTGTTGGCGTTGGCGATACTCATTCTGTGAAAAATGTCATGATTCTGAGTGAGAATTTAAACTAAATCTTAGAATGAATCAGTTAAATTGTCCCTCACTCATTTACATAGTGAATAGACTTTAGGTGAAATGTCCAACACCTTTTGAACTGATTACGCCTAATAGAAAACAACTATCTCTATCAGTTCTGTTCCACATGTCAGCTAATGTGAAGTGGCTGCCACTTTGGTAAGCCATTGTTAAGACTGTTAAGATGAGAAACAATGGTATATACATAAATGTAGATAGAGGGAGTAGTCAGCCTAGAAAGAACCTTCCGTGAGTTTGAACTGACCTTGCAGTATGAAGCAGCAAAATTAGGGTTTGACGGAACTGGGGCCATTCTTTTAGCTCTGAGTTAACTGGTTTTAAAGGTGGCCTCCTTGGCTGGGAGACTGGCTGGGAAGGTGACCTTTGGTTTCACTGAACTAAATGATAGCTGGTGAACTCCCCCCAGACCCAAGTCTTGGGACTAGAGTGGGTGTCACCCTCAACCAGCCAGCATGTGTGGCAATCCAGCCAGTAAAAAGAATACCCTGCCGACACTCGTCTCCAGTCTTTGCGGCACCTTTATTTATTCTCAAGCCCAGCCACTGTTATCTAGAAAAACATGCAACCTTCTCACTTTTCCATGTGTGATTAGATGCAGTCTGTTGCCTGACGAACATGTTTTTTACACATTATATTCTTCATTAACAGAAAGAATGATTCACACGGCACATCTGAGACTTCCCACAGGCGCTCACCTGAAACCCTTTTCTAACTCGGTAGGCACAAGTCACCATCAGGAGCTCCCCACACTGGTGTTGGCCTTGCTGAGTAACAGCAATGCTGAATGTCGAGAATGTCAGCAGCTTGGAATTATAAAAGCCAGTCCTCCGATTAATAAATCCCACCAGGCACACACTACACGAGACCTTCGTACTCATTATATGGTTAAACGTGGACTGCTTTTTTTTTTAACCTAAAACAGTACTTTCCTTTGGGAAAATGAGCCCTGCCTCCTGAAAAATCTTGCATATCTTAAGCATGTGAATGACCCAAAAGTGCTGTTGCTTGAAATCCTGAGTTTGAGGTGTGCATTCCACATTCAGGAAGGACATAAGAAACTTCAGCAGCAAGGATTTGGGCATTGGATTCTCTTTCGGCTGGTTCCTTGGAAACCAGGAGCTGGTCTGCATGCAATGGGTGAACCCAGGGGAAATAGTTTGTCTAGCTTAAGCACTCACATTTTGGAAAAATCCATGTCAAGTACTGCAGTACACATTAAGATTTATTTAGTGAAACTGCATCCTCCATTCAGTCCTAATATTAAAAATAAATAGTTTCTAAACTGGGATTTGGAAAAAAGGAAAAGAACATAAAATAGAAACCCTTACTCAGCAGAGACCTGTCCCCAAAGACACCCAGCAGGCTTTGGCTGGAGCTAGCAGCACCCACACTCGCCTCCCAGTGAGCAAGTGTGGCGACTCTTCTCCTCTGGCAGGCTCTCTGGGAGGCTGTGAGAATGCGCATTCCCAGGCTCACCCAGCCCTCCTGAGCCCAGCTCTGTGGGTGGGGCTGGAGGAGTCCGCCTTACCAGGTCCTGGGCCCCTGCAAACTCGAGAACCACTGGACAGACGAGATCAGGCAACCAGCCATTCTTCTGGATAATGGGTAGAGCATGGCCCAAGAATTGGGAACGGTAGGTTCTGATCCCAACCCTGCCCTGAAAACACCCTGCAGAGCAACTCGATTTCCATTTCCTGAAACACAAGAGCCCAGGTGCCCGGGGGTGGGACAAGGCATAGTTATGATGGTGCTTTGAGCATTTAAAAGTGTGGACGTGGGTGTCAGAAGAGCTCACTGTAGTTGATAGTCAACATTTTCCCCCCTTTCCTTTCAAAGCAACAACAGTAGAGGCTTCGGGCCCCCAAGCATGTAGTCATTTGTAACACATTTGGAAAGACGGAGAAACGAGGAGCAGCATGTGGCGATTAATAAGAAAAAGATTATTCCATCTGAGGAGCTGGGCTCTGCACAAGCCAACACGGCCCCCTGGCTCTGCTAACGAGGCTACACGGGCCATAAATTCAATAGCATCCTGAATTAACCAGCTGCCAACATCCCGCTTGCTTCCAGTCCCCCTCCCCCAAAGGACCAGCCTGTGAATGCAAAAGGTAGCCCTCTTCCTGGCTGCAGGAATCAGCTTCATCCCCATCACCCCCAACTCTGTATACGTGTGTCTGTGTGTGTGTGTGTCTCCCTGCAAGTCTGAGATCCCAGACTGCGTTCATGGGATGGGGGAGAGCTGTCCAAATTCATATCCCGTCCCTCAGGCAGTGTGGAAAACTGGCCAGCCCATTTCAGGCCTCGGAGCCTGTCTTGGAGGAAAACTCAAGCTGCGAGGAGCTGCGAAGCCTTCTTCCTACCTTACTGTCTGTGTGCAAAGGAGACAAAAGCGATTTCTGTGGTGCTCAGGCTGGGGAGCATTCAGAGGTAACTCGCAGTCTGTCTCCTGCCCGCTTCATCGCTGGTGCCCCTACTACTTAGCACTTCGTGTGAGGCAGAGATCAGGGGGCACCTTGGGTCAGGATGAAGCTTGGCAAACGGAGGTCTGCATTCCATGTGCAGGTCTAAAAATGTTACCAGCCCTGTGACAGTCTGGCCAGAAGTGGCTTGGGGAAGGCGCCCAACAAGTCTTCGAGGTGTAAACTTTTCCTGCGTGGTTCTAGACTTGCTTTCGATGGCAGGCAGGGCCACTTACCTGGGTGTTATTCCTCTCGTGCATGCTGCAGTGTGTGATGTCCAGTAAAGAGAGACGCAGAGTGTTTGGCTGAGTTGCAGAGTCCAGGAGCGCTCAGCTGAGCTGCTGGCTTTGCATCCGGTGGGTCCCCGTTCACAGACGACTCTGAAGCAAACGGGCCGCAGCTTAGTTCCTGGGGCTGTGTGCCTTCACCAGGGATGTGCGGGCCTCCACTTGCCTCACTGCCCCACTGAGCACTCTGCCTCACTGCTTCCCCTGCTTGGGAGGATGGCTGTGAGGACATATTGTGGGGAAGGCCGTCTTGGGTGAGGCTCTGGCCTTCCTCCTTCCGGCCGCCCACCCCGCTTCCTCACAGCCCTGGAGTCCTTTGGGCTACAATCTCGGAGGAATCTGTTTTCTTTCTAGGTCAACCCCCGTCTGCTTCCGGTTTGAGCCCTGTCTCCCTCCTGATCCTCTGGGCTCTGTTATCTCTGGGACCCATCTTCTCCCCCTCAGAGGCACGCAGGATGGTGGTTAAGGTTACAACTTCGGAGCCTGGCCCTGCGTCTGATCCAGCTCTGCTCCTCGAGCTGTGCGAGTGTGGAAGTGTCACTTTCCTTCGTGTGCCTCAGTTTCCTCACTTATAAAAAAGGGGTACTATATGACCTGAGATTTTGTGCAAATGGAATAAGGCAATGTGCACCCAGCATTTAGAGAAAGGATGAGGACGCAGAAAGCCTCAGGGAGTGTCTACAGACGTGGGATCCCACTGCCGACTGGTGAATGATCTCAGACTTCTGACAGCCTTCTCACATATTGCCCGAGCTGAGGAGGGCTTTCATCATGTCTGCCAGTGTCTAAGGCCATATGGTCTTTTCTGAAAAACCCCGAGAGGCAGCTCCTGTTTGCCCACTTGCAGTGCTGCGTGGTGGTCAAGAGCACACGTAGGCAGATGCAGGAGACTCCCGCACTGCGAGGTGCTGTGGTAGGCAGCAGAATGCAAACAAAGCCCATTACCTGGGAGTGTCCATCCCGGCCCAGTGGCAACGCCTGAGGCCGGAGCGGAAGGATGAACTTACCAGTGGGAAAAGGATCCATGCCAACCTGAAGGGGCGCGGGGGCATTAGGAAGACATGTGGGAGCAGAAAGGAGGAAGAGCTAGCTGCTGCCACAGGGGAGCGGGACTCGTCCCACCACAAGCGAGACCAGGGCGCCCCGTGTGCATGGTGGCACCAAGTCCCCTCCCCAAGCAGCATAGCCCTGCTCAGTCCTGAACACCCAGAGGGTAGGGCCTCAGCCATTTCCCACGCCTGGGGCTCAGACAGCTGTTGTCTCTTCAGCCACACAGCTGACCTCAAGAGCATCCTGAGAGGTGCTGGGACTGGGAGACAGGCGGAGTGTTACGACCGCTCGCTAACCTCAGGAATGCCCAATACCCTCCATGTGAGTACTTGACCGGGTTGCTTTCTATGTGGGACTGGTGGACAAGAGAAGGGAAAGCGACCTGCCGGGTCTGCGGCCTCTTGGACTTCGGTGCCGGCTGTCTCTATTCCTCTCTTCCCTGCATGGCAAACATCACTGATAAGTCCTCACCGACCCCAGCTACAGCCTGCCAATCCTTCTCAAGCTCACCCTCAGGAAATCACTGCCTGTTGATTGCAAGAAGCCCAGCAAGGGTGAGCACCCTTGGAAATGGTCGTGCACCAGGACAGGGGTGTGGCGACAGGTGGCAATGTCCCCCCCACAGTTTGTGCCAGATGCCCTGCCGAATGCTTTGCATGTTATGTAGAATAGTCATCAGCCGCGAGTCAGGTGTCATCTTAGAGACAAGCTGACAACACAGAAGCCCAAATAACTTGCCTAAGGTCACACGGTTTGTAAGTGACACAGTCAGATTGAAGCCTCCTCCCTATAATCCCGTGGCCCTGATCTCAGCCAGTTGAGGCCAGTGGCTCTCAATTCTGACCTATACGTTTACATCATATGGAGAATTTAAAAAAATACCTCTGCCCAGGCCCCCACCTGGAGGAGTGAAATCAGAGTCTGCAAGCACGGAGCTCAGGCTTCTGCATTCCTAGGAGACCTTGCCAGGCTTCTGCCGACCAGCCGGGGCGGAGCTTCTGCCCTCGAGTCCTCTTCTTCCAGACACACAAGTCAGAGAGGTCAGAAAAGTTAGTCGAGGAAAGCAGGGTTCTAGCCTGGTGGGTAGGGCCTGCGCACGGGGTTCTAATGAAACAGGGTCCTCCTCCTAGAGGAAATTAAATGCTAGTATAGGAGCGCAGCCATAGAAACTTTTTACAAAAATTTAGATACTAAAATCAATATTCAGAGTCAGAATAGGCCACCAGAAAGCTCAACTGAACACTGATCTGAAGGAGACCCCTTAAATTCTAGCAGAAATGTGAGAGGCACTATTGGCGACAGGAGAGCTCAGCCTGCAGATGGGGTCAGCCAGCCAGGGTGGGAGGACAGAGCTCCACAGGCCTCTTCTCACAGGCCACTTCCTGTCCCGCTTCCAAACAGCCTGCCCTGAGCCGGCAATACACCCCTATGTGGCTTTTTACTACTGTGTGGCTTATTCTGCTGGACTCTAAAGGACTTTGAAGAATTCAAATAAAAGAAAATACTTGGATTGACTGTTTGGAGCATTTTCTGTTTTCAGAAGTAACCATTAAATTAATATTTGGTTCGTCTTCTCCTCCTTATAGTGTGTGTATCTATTCCCCACCCCTAACCTCCAGTTGGCGAGTGGGCTCATGATTGACACTCAGTAGGAAAAAATTGTCCCTGAGTCTTAGCCCCTCCTGGAGGGCCCCTTTTAGCAGCCCTGCAGGACGCGCCTGGCTTGGCCGGCCCACAGGGCTAATCGGGTTTGGCAGATGCTCTGCGTCAGCAGGCACCAGGCGCTAATGCCGATCAGCTGGTGCGAGGTAAGTGGGCAACGCCTGGCTTCTTCCCCACCTTCTCGGAGTAGGAATCCGAGTCCCAGTAATCACTCACCGGTGGGACTGGAGGCTATTTTGGGGCCTTCCCTGAGCCAATGGAAAGTCAGGGGTGGTGTCATCCGAAACTGCCAGAGAGCATCCAGTTTCACCCTTATCCAGGACAGGTCCCCAGAGGAAATGGAAACAATGTCAAGGAGACCAAAATGCAGGCGTCAGAGCTTCCCTTTGTTTTTAGTTCTGTGTTGTTTCTTTTCGTCTTCACCTTCCATTTTCAGCTCACCCTGCCACTATTCCAGTGCGGGTGTCTAACCGGGAACATCACAGCAGCCCTGCAGGGCCTCATCGCCCCCTTCCATTGCTCTCCGTCTCTCCCGGCCCAGCCTGCCACGATAGCTGAGTGAGCTCTCTGAAGAGCCAAAGGAGACGACAGGTGCAAACACTCTTTGTAACACACCACACGACTCGCCGCACCCACCTACATACCGTTACTCCGATTTGGCAGAAGAGACGGTGAAGCGAGCCTTCCTCCCTGGTGGCTGCCGAGTATGCAGAGGCCAGTGCCTCTGCAAGGGACGAAACAGACCAAGAGGACCAGGGATAAGTTGATGCATGCAGTACTGGAACCTTCTAGTGAGTCCCCCGAAAGCATTCAAGGTGGTCTTTTCTCCTGCTGATTACATGTCAGTAAGAAGTATAGGACAAAGCTCTAATTAGGCCCATTTCTCAGAGAACCAAGAAAGAGAGACGGTATATTATAGAAGATCACTCACTGAACACTAATATAGCCAGAAGAGAATTCAGAGAACCTGTGCTTTCCAATGCGCCATGTAGATTCAGATACAAAAAGATGGAAGGATGGATGGATGATGGATGGAGGGACAGATAGATGGGTGGATCATATGATTTCTCCCTTTAACGTGTGGAAGGGCTCTTCATTCCTGACAGCACAAATCACTCAGACTGGATGGCCTTGTAGGATGTGGCTTTAGATTATTTTCCTACTTTAATACCTAGACAACTTCCAAAACATCTTACACAACATTCCTACTCTACTTCTCCCTCTTCTCTAAATATGCTTTCCACTCTCCCTCCTCTGTGCCTTTGGCCATTTCCTGTCTTCTTCCCTGTTCACAAAAGCCCTACTCAACCAGAACCCACAGTAGGGTTGTCAGATAAAATACTTAAAATCAGAATTTTAGAGAAGTAGTAAATACCTGTTTAACCCAAGCATATCCTTGTAGTATTACTGGACTGCTAGTGCATGGAGGATGCGATGATTGGAGTGAGTTTGGGGGTCTCCCCCAAAGTTCATGTGCTAGGAGGCATGGTCCCCAGGGGATGGTGATGGAAAATGGGCGAACCTTCCAGAGATCGGAGTCATTAAGGCAACTAATGTTGCATCCTTGAAAGAGACTAAGCTGTCCCTCCTGGGATCCTGGTCTGTTCTCCAGATAGGATTGTTGTACAAATCTGAGCCTGCCCCTGCCCGAATCACTCGCTCTCTCCTTCCTGGTTCCAGCTGCAAAGCTTCCTCCCGCCACACTCCACCAGCCCTCACCTGAGCCCTGGTGTACTGTTTGGAATTTCAGTCTCCACAACTATGTGCTAAAGAATAAACTTTATAAAGTTAGCCTCTGTCCCATATTTTTGTTATAGTCCTGAAAATCTAAGACAGAACATATTTATACAAAAAACCCTACTCGTGTTTATTTAAATTCAGGTTCCACTGAGTGCCCTCCAGTTGGAATCCCAGCCTTTGGCGGCCCTGCCCATCAGGGCCCATGAGCATCCTCTGGTTCTACTCTGCCCATCCCAATGTGGGAGTCACCTCTTCTTTGTATTTTCCATACAGAGTCCACTTCACCAAATCACTAATGAACAATGTGTGTTTTGCAGAAGATTTCTTAGTAAATGTGGAAAATGGGATTTACATTCCATAATACCCAACATTTGGGGTATTTAAAAAGTTCATACCGACCTCGTGAGTCTGTGTTCTTGGCCAGAAATTCCCTGTGTGTTTGTGGAACCACTTCCTCTACGGCATGGCTTCAGCTCTGATCTCCAGACACCAGCCCCAGGGTTCTTCCCACACCCAGCAGGCGATTCAGTGGATTTTTCTTTACAAAGTGATGGTCTCCTAAAGGAGAGAGAAAATGTTCCCACATGTCACAATCTTCAAGGTTTGAATCCATGAGGCCTTTTAGACTCTACCCAGGATAAAGCAATTGCCCCTTCCTAGGTGGTAGTAGCCGTACAGGCAAAGGAACCCCGTATTTTACCCTGAGTTCCCCTAGAACAGTGGACATTTCCATTCCTCCCTGCGCCCACTGCAATCCATCCAGCCTCATGCCAGGAAACTCAACAACTGGGTCGAAATGCAATGTGCTATGTACCAATTCCCCATGGTGAGGGTGTGGCAAACATACTAATAGAAAAAGCAGGAAACAACTGTCTGTTCAATGGGATGGCTGTGGCGTGAGGTCACATTTTAAGTGTATTTAGCCCCAAGTGGCTATGAAGCAGTTAGCATAGTGCAAGAAAGCACCCAGCAGCCAGGACACAGCCTTGGAAATTGGAGTAAGCCCACTCCCAAGCTACAAGGTAGGCATCTGGAGAGTGTCTAAGAATCCTGGCGCCCAGAGCCCACTGCAGGTCGGGGGGATCAGAGCCCTGTTTCAAGCTCCTCAGTGCTGTTCCCGGCAGGCCAGCGGGAAAGCATGGCGGGTGCTGGGGTCCAGCCAGCATCCCTCTCTGTGTCCCTCCATGGCAGAAAAGAAAGCGGGATGCTATGGGGAGAGCTGGGGGCCTCTTCGTGTCTGCTCTCTTTTTGATGTTTTGTGGTTTTGGGGGGGCAGTTACAGGGCCTTCACGCTGAGCTACATCCCCGGCCCTTTTTGAGTCTTCATTTGGAGACACGGTCTCACTGAGTTTTCTAGATCATGGAGGGAGGCACCTGCCCTGAAACAGCCTGGTCGTGTCCAGGTAATCAGTCAGCAGGGCTCTGCCTTCATAGACACACCCACGGGCACCATCGTAAGAGGGCTTGGCGGGGAATTTGATCCCCTTACCCTTCTGTCCCTTTGCCAGGTGAGGACACAGTGTCCCCCGCTCTGGAGGATGCGGCAGCAAAGCAGTGAGCAGCCTTCACCAGACTACTGAACTTGCGGATGCCTTGACCTTGGCCTTCCCGGCCCCCAGGACCTGGCAGAGAGAAGGATCTATCTGTGATTTCTACATCCGCCGTCTTGGGTCATGTTATAGCGGCACGAGTGGCGGAGACTCTCCTCTTGCAGTGAGGAGACCGAGGCTGGAAGAAGCGAGAGGCTTGCCCCACTTGCATGGCAGAAACGGCAGGGCCAGGTCAGGGGTTCCAAGCTGCTGACTTTCAGGCCTGCGTTTTCTCTCCACACAGGTTCTCCTTCTTTGCCAAAGTCTCCATGTCAGGAACCCATCTCTTTACAGTCGCATATTGGGGAAGGAATTCCGCCTCGCAGTGCCTGGAAGGGCTTCACGGGGCGGGCATCCAATCCAAGAGGAACCCGTTCTCTGGCTTTCCTCGGACAGTCAGTCCACAATGGTGTGCAGCTGGGACAGGTGGAAACCGGCCGAGTCTGCTTTCATGAATTCGTCATCCTTTCACACCCAGATAGGGGTGGGTCGACTCCTCAGTGAAACCAGAACTCTAACGCGGCGGGTGGAGTTGGGATCCTGGTGCGGCGAGACCCAATCCGGCCCCATCCAAGCTCACAGAGCGCTCCTGCAGCCACCTCGTGCCACCTGTGGCATGAAGTAGGTGCTCAAGAGACCACTAGTTAGCCAGGCACGGGGACACATACCTGTCATTGCCACACTTGGAGAGCCCGAGGCAGGAGGATTGCAAATGTGAACCCAGTCTGGCCAATTTAGTGACTTAAGGAGACTGTCTCAAAATTTAAAAATAAGAAGGGCTGGGGAGTAGTTGACTGTGAAGGCCCAAAGCTCAATCTGCAGTAGTGCAGAGAAAAAAATAAAAGAAACAATTAGTTGAATCAAGTTGATGCTTAATTTGAAGACATTCACCCAGTGAGACACAGCTTTGCTGTTCCAAGAGAGGTGCATCTGTAGCCACTAATTCTTGTCCCTTGCACTGGCTCATCTTCATAATCCTACCCCTCAGTCTCAGGCCCTTGGATGAAAAGATTTTATTTAAAAATTTTTTTCTTCTTCCTCCAGGCTAGGGTGACATGACCCCAGCACTCTGGGAGGCTGAGGCAGGAGGATCTCAAGTTCAAGCCCAGCAATGTAGCAACATATCAAGATTCTGTCTCAAAATAAAAAAAATATTTTAAAAAGGGTCGAGGATGTAGCTCACAGCAGAGGCCCTGGATTTAATCCCCAATACTACAAAAACCAACCAAATAAAAGTTGTTATTTTTTTAAGGAAATGTCAACAATACTGAAGACATTGAAACATCTCAGGGGAAAATAATGACAGAAAAAGATTTCGTTTTACTGTGCAACCTTAAACAAGTTATTTCTGTCTGTTAGTCGTCTCATTGTAAAACAGCAGTGGTCTTTAACTCTAGCGTTGTATGATTCTGCATCGATATATATATATATATACACACACACATATATTTATTTTCTTCTTTTGATATTTCAAGATGTGCTTTAAGGCACACAAGATGCAGAAAGGTAGAAATTTGACCTGTATGAGATGTATTTGCCAAATGTAAAGAACAAAACAAAAAACATGTTTACTCACAGAGTTAGCTTTCCATTGTGCTCACATATTTGCAAGTTACTAGTGTCACAGAAACTCTGGAAACTTTAATAATACTTTTGCATTTACACAGGACTTTTCAAGATTTTTTAAAGGCATTGTTAAGAGGTCTAATGTAAAACACTGCAACAAAAACATAAAAGACAGACGCAAAGAAAGGCTGAATTTTATCTATGTATCTGATATGTAGTAGGCATCCATCACTTTTCAGTTGTATAAAGAAACTAGCCTGAACTCAAAAATCCTACCACCTAAAAAGACATGTAAATATTTGCACCTTCAAATGAAAGTATGAAAAATACAGGCCACGGCCTTTCCAAAACATCCAGAACCAGGCTGCAGGCCGGAAGGTCATTCTAGGACTCTTCTGCCTCAGTAGCAATCAGTTCCGGGTCGTAGCGCCTTGGAGTTTCTAGAACATTACACGTGCGTTTCCTCAGAACACGTATACCCCCCGCCTCCACCATTTCCAAGTCTACCTCTCACAGACACGGTAGCTATGACTCAGAACTATGGAGACGCTTGTCTTCCCTTAAGCAGTTCGTGTCATCTGGGTGGGAGAGGCACATCCTGGTCTTCTGGTCCCAAACCCACTCACAGTTGCTTTTTCAAACCTCTTTGTCTGAGGCCATGTTTTGTGGGATCAGAGCGGTGTGAGCTGGCCGCGGGGGTTTTGGCTGAAGAAGCAAAGGCGAGCTCGGACGAGGCCGGAGAGTGCGGGCATGTAGAGGAAAAAGGCACCTGTCCTTCGTTGCCAAGCCCGAGCATGTTCAGTCAGAAAGGCTTTGTAATCTCCATCTACAAATGAGGAAACTGAGGTTCACAGTAATTAATCCAAAATCTCACAGCCAGGGGCGAGTTTAGGATGTGAAGTCAGGGGTGCCTGACCCTAAATACTGCGATGACAGCACATGTTTTGATTTGAACCTGTTCTCTGCCCAGTTTCTGGTCCCAAGCAGCTCCTAAGCCTGGTCTTTTCACTCTGAAATGGGACCGATAGGAACCAGCTCTGGTGAGACCTCGCCGTGGGGAGAGGCCAGTCCGTCCCAGAGTACACTCCCGCCAGAAAGTGCTCAGTAAACCTCAGATGCTAAGCTCATGTACCAGCATGTGTTGCTTCCCTGAACGTCACTCCTCACCCCTCAAGGTCTCCCCAGAAAAGTGCAAGCCACAGTGGGAAGCTGGGAGAGAGCACATGACCGGGGAGAAGGGATGTGTCCCTTCTGCTGGCTCGTATCGACCTTCTCTCTGGGTTGTCTCGGATCCACGGGGCAGAGCTGGTTGGATCAGAGACGAACGCTGACCTAGACACAAGCAGTAAGGTTCTCCCGCTGGGACTGGGAAGGTGAGGCTGGCACGGACATGTCGAGGCTTGCAGGTTTCTGGAAAGATTACCTGGAAACCTGCAGTCTGCAGAGAGAGAGGATTCTGGGGGCCTGCACAAGAAGCAGAAACCAGCCCAAGCTCCCTTGGCCAGGCCCTTGGAAGCCCCAGCTACGTCCCTGCCCTTGCACTCTCCTCCCCCTTCCTCACATTGCTTCAACCGGCTCAAGGAATCCACCCACGTCAGCCACGCCTGTGGCCTAGCAGCCCTGCGGAACTCGGCCCCCATCGTGCTGGAGTCCCGGCCCTGCATCTCTTTGGAGCCCCAAGTTCTGCTTGTTTAGGAAAGAGG